>PVKE010004972.1:0-61481 GCA_004027555.1 Craseonycteris thonglongyai | reverse complement strand
CTTTCTGAAGTTTCATTGTTGGCGTACAAAAATGCAGTTGATTTTGGGACATTGATTTTGTAGCCTGCAACTTTACTGTATTTGTCTATTATTTGTAATAAATTTCTGATAGAGTCTGTAGAGTTTTCTACATACAGGATCATGTCATCTGCAAAGAGTGACAGTTTAACTTCTTCTCTCCCAATTTTAATACCTTTTAGAATAAATATTTTTAACATCATTGGCTCACACTGTCAAAAAGTTCTCCTCAAAGGACGGGATGATATCTCCAATAGTGTGAGAAAGGGTTTGTCAGGTTTTATTCTCACTGAGTGTTAGCATCATTTAAAAGTAATTTACTAATTTAACAGGCAAAATAGCTTCCAACTGTTCTTTGGTTTTACATTGATATGCTTATTAATGAGATCAAACATTTTTCAATTTGTTTGCCTGATATCTTTCACAGTTAGATTAATCTATTATTATTATTATTATTATTTTATGATGAGCTAAGGCTCTGAAGATGAAAAACAATGGAGAGTGGAGATGAGGAAAACAGAGGCAGAAATGGGTTGTGACCCCCTACTAAGGTGCTGATGATTTCAAATGATATTATCAGGTACATTAATATGCACGTTCTGAGAAAGAGGAAGACAAAGTCAGAAGACTTGAGCTCATAATATAGTAAAGGTACTACCAGTTTTAGATCTTAAAGCACTTTTATCCTTTGTCAAAGTGTTTTACAAACTAAATGCATTAGCGTAAAGGAATTATTTAATATTAACAGCCCATAATGGGTAGCTTGGAGATCTGCGTGATGGGTCTACAGCTGTGTGGGGCAGTATGGTGGTTGGGAGGGGCAGGTGGCTATTGCAACAGGGCTAATCTGAATTGAAATGTGCTGTGAAGTAAAAATGCCCACCTGATTATGCAGACTTAGCGCGCGCACACACACACACACACACGCAATGCAGAACGTCTCATTAATAACTGGTCTATTGATTACATATTGAAATGCTATTTGGGATATATTAGGTTAAGTAAAACGTATTGTTAAAGTTATTTTGACCTGTTTTATTTTACTTTAGGTTTTTTAATGTGACCTCTAGAAACCTTCTAATTGCATAGATGGCTAATGTTGGCCAGCACAGGTCTAAAGAACCATGATGATCTCAGATTTGAGGAAGGCTGTTACAAAATTTAGTGCTTTGGCCAGAGATCTAAAAGAGTATAGGACTCAAGAGAGAAAGAGAGACAAAATGCACCACGTATTAAATTAACTGAAGACCGTGGCGTTGCGGCATTGCAGAGCCAGCCAGAGGGCTCTGGTGACCGTAGACATTTACTCATAAATTCAGATTTTAAGGGACCGAGTACAAAAGACAAATAGAACAGGACATAACCAACTATTGTCAGGACTCAGACAGAATGAGCTGGAAGAAGCCAAAAGGGCTTTGAAAAGTATGTACAGGGAACAAAGTAGAACTGAAAAAGACAGAAAAGCTGGGAAAATATTATTATATGAGAGGGAAGACAGAATTATGCAACTCCTACTTTGCTTCTCTCTATAAAAAAGAGTGATCTTCAAAAATGGAAACAAGAGACAGAGTCTCTGAAGCAAAATGAACTCAAGATAGAAAAGAAGACTCTGAGAAACTCTGTTTCAAATCATTTCTTTTTTTTGACAGAGAGAGACAGAGAGAAGGGGGAGGGCCCAGAGCAGTCTCCATAGTTGACATTAGTTTTCCATATAGTTTCACTCCACAGGTGGGCACAGGGCTGCGCAGGGCAGGAACTGGGCCGGGAGCCTCCCGCATAGGCCCCGGCAAGAACTGAATGGGGGGCACAGCCCAGCTCAGCATATGGGTCCTCCTGGGCCAGGATTCGATCCTCGGGCTCCGGGGCTGCAAAGCCAGCACTTAACCCGCTGAGCCATCGCGGCTTCCCCCAAATCATTTCTTTCTCTGACCCTCCCCCACCATCACTTACCACCCTATTGCGCTTTTCATTTCTGACGCATTGCTAGTGGATGCAGGAGGAACCTTCATTCGTTCAATCCTAGAACCCCTTCCCTGGGCTCCTGGTGAAAGTCACCTCACTTCTTTAGTTGATCTCAAGCTGTCCTGAGTGTCACAATCCATTTATTTAATTTAATTAGATTTATTTAGCTTTATCCTGTGCTAGGAACTGACAAGAAAATCAGTTATTTCATTGGTTAGTTACTCTATGCCCGGAACTGGGTGAAGAACGAGAAATGAAAAATACATCAGGATGCATTCTTTGCCCTCAGAAACTGTTACGTTTAGAGAGATAGAGGCAGTAAGTAAATCAACTCTAATTCCGGGCGATGTATGCAAGGTGCTAGTAGAAACATATCTGATGCTGTGAGCACTCCAAGGAAGAGTACGTACCTAACTCATCCTGAAGAAGCAGTAGTCCTAGGTGAGTCTTTAGGAATAAGTTCAAGTTGGCTGTGTAAATAAAAAGTAGATGGGTGTTCCAGGCAGAGTGACAGCGTGAATAAAGGCAAGCAGGCCCGAGGAGGTGGCGGTTTGGGACCTGCCTTCGGTTTGGATTGGGGAAAGTATAACTCAGGACAGGGGTGGGGCAAAGCAGGTCTGAGAAAGACAGGTTGGCTTTGGATCATAAAACGACTTTTGACTCTACAACTCACTGCTCTGGGAAACCAAGGAAGAAGAGTTCAAGAGCTTGGGGGTGACAGGATCTGATTTGCATTTGGAGGGGACCCCTTCTGGGCACCATGAAGGATTAAGGCAGGAAGAAAAAGACAAGAGGAAGGAAGGACCTTCCCTGAAGGGGTTAGGCAGTAATAGAAACAAAAAATGGGGCGGTTCTGACCAAGGCCCCTGATGGGAAGATGGTGTGGAGAGTGATTGAGAAGGTAACAGGGAACGAATTTCATGAAATTCTGGTGTTTAGGGTGAGGAAGGGGGAGGGGGTATCTGAAACCTGGGTTTCTGGCTTGAGCAGGTTGTGGTATCACAGGGGATACAGAAGGGCGGGTCTGGGGGGATGGGAATGGCTTTGGTATTGGAAATGTTGAGTTTGAGATGTTTGTGAGGCACATGGCAGAGGTGGGGGTGGGGGTGGACATTAGGTATTTGTCTTAAAGGACCTGCAGCTCCAGAACAGTGGGCTGTGCTACACATAGAGGTCAGGATCTACAAATGCATGTCATCAGTGTGTGTGTATCGCGGCTGAAACCTTAGCTTTGGATGAAGTGACTCAGGGAGGGTGTGTAGACCAGCTCTGACAAAGGACCAGAGGAAAAGGGTCATGGTTAGTCTTCGTTATCTTGTTTGGTTTATTAATATGAAAAGATTCTTGAAATCTTTTTTTTTTAGGGCTAAGAGGTAAAAGGCAAAGGAGAACATTTTAAGATGCAAAAGAGAGCTGGTAATTTTCCTGAGGGGGCAGAAGGCATTGATTCCATTGTTTGTTCTACAGATATTTTCTGAGAGGTTCTAGGAAGCTGGGAATAAAGATTCCTGCCTCCATGCAGCTTATATTCTAGCGGGAACAAGAGCGAGCCAGCGAGAATTAAATATGTTAGCAGGTGACAAGTGCTACGAAGAAAAATAAGGCTGCTTAAAAGGGGACAAGGGTGGTGGTGGGCTGGTGGAGAGTTTATATGTTAATTTAATGAGTGATTAAGGAAGAATTCTGGGAGATGACCAAAGCTGGAAGGAAACGAAGGAGCGATCCATGCAGACATCTGGGGAAAGAACGTTCTTGGCACGGGAATACTGAGTGCCAATCATCTGACCCCCACGGACAGGGGTTGCAGTGGAGTGATGTGGGGGAGGGGTGGGTGGGTAGCCGCTTAGACCAGAGAGGCACAGTCGGACCAATCACCGAGGGGTTTGTAGGCCTTAGTGAGGGGCATGGCCTTTTCTGTGACTGAGATAGGAATCCACTGAAAGGTTGTGAGCGGAGGAGGAACAAGGTCTGACAGATTTTAAAGGCCCTTCGTGATGGCTGCATTGAGGGTAGACTGTCGGAAGCTATATTACAAGGTTCTCCAGAGAAATAAAACCAGCAGGGGGTGTGAGTGTGTGTGTGTGTGTGTGTGTGTGTGTGTGTGTGTGTGTGAGTGTGCATGCATCTTCTCTCTTTCCAAACTTTTCTTCTCAGCAGAGTGTGTTGCCGAGAAATGTTGGTTGGATAAACAACCAACCATAGGAGTTGGTGCCTATCCGGACTATGCAAATGTATTGTAATGCTAAGTTTAGAAATGTAGCCCAAGGAAGGTAAGTGCATTCCACCCTACAACCTGCATCCAACACAAGGGATGCTGGAGGTCTCTGTCTTGCTCTATCTTCTACAGTGGGAACCTTGAATTAAATGTTAGAAAAGTTACAATTGCTGGACAATTACCGGGAACCCAGTGCTCTCTCTTGTTTCGATTTTCTGAAAACGAAGTAATCATTTTCAAATCTATGTAGTGACTATAAGTACAGAATGTCCGTTTATGAACTGTGACCCCAAAGAATTGTCTTTCTAGGTTCCAAAAAAAGGGGGGTGGGGCATACATTTTCACATGTTGAATGCACAGTGCTATCAGACATCATTCATGGCAGCCATTTCTGCATTTTATGATCTGACACCCCAACAGTCTCCTCCATGCACCTTGATTTGGGGAGAGAATGGTTTGACACATGAAGTTTTGTCCCCAAACGCACCACTTTGGTAGCTGGAAATAACCTTATATAGCAGCCCCGCTTCATGCTCTCTCTGCTCAAATGACTGGTATGGAATGTGGTGACTATGAAGGCTGATAAGGACATTCCACAGGACAATGCTGGGGACCCTCTGACAAAGGGTCATTGTAGCCCAATTACCCATGAAACACCAGCTCTTGTTTCTGACCAATGAAGAGTGGCCTGCAATAGAGTTTCCATTAGTCACAGACGCTAGGACCCGGGCTAGACCTATTTTTTTTTTCTTTTTAACATTTGGAATTGCAAACCCAAATGCAGTTCCTGTAGAGTGAGCTGGCCTTTCAGAGTGGTAGTGTGTTGTGATAGGGTTGACACATGCACACAGAGTCACTCGCAAGCTATTGTTTCTCTTCGTGGAGAACAGCAGGAGACAGAAAAACAAAACAAAAAGCCGTTCAGAAAATACTTTATCTAGACGTTTGCAAGCCAATGAGAAAATGAAGTGACACCCACCCTGGCATTGAGGACAGAAAACGCCTCTGGAGGTGACTGACTGCACATCTAAGAAGTTTCACTGCTGGCTGGGGTATGACTGTCCCTCTGAGCCATGGTTTTCAGCCACCGGTCCGTGGATCAGGTCTGCTCTACCAGAAATTGCCTGCTGGTCCGTGAAATAGCTTAAATCATGCCAAAGCAAATGTCTTCTTCTCATACAAATATAGCCTGAGAATGTGAAAGTATTTCCCGGACCGGCAGGCAACTTCTGCTAAACCAGACCCAGTTGGTGGTTGAAAACCACTGTCTTAGAGAAGTGGCATTCAAGGGTTCAGAGAAAATCCTTCCTCTTCACGAAGGAGAAGTGAAGATCGGTGACCCTCCAAGGATGTTGCCCTGCAAACAGCAAGAGCCACAGAAAGGAGTGGCTTTGGTACAAGGGGCTCTCGTTCACCATGAGGGGCAGCTTCCTGTGGGCCCAGCCTGGGTTTTCGTTTTTGTAACCAACACTGCAGCACGCTGCTCAGCAAGGCGCTCCGGTGGTAGGCGTTCAAGTTTCCTCCGTTCCCTTTCTCTCTCCTTTGCTGTTGTTCTGCAGCCCTTCCCACTCCTCCCTCTCCTTTCTCTTTCCTTCTCCTCATCCTCCCTCTTCCTCATCCCAGACACTGCATCTGAGTCTGTTGTGGACAGCCTGAGGCATGGTGAATTCCAGGACATGCGTCCTCCTGAATATTAAGAAAAAACACCAGGTGATTGTCAACCCACTTCTGTGCCCCTTCTCATCAGCTTTGGTTTCTACATTACAAAAATATATTTTTTTGCTATTACTATGTATTAAGCATGATCAGGCCTAGTAGTACGCACCTCACTTATGGATTCGTTTATCCATTCACAAATATTTATTGAGCATCTGTTATGCACTAAGCACTGGGATTACCGCAGTGAGTAAGTGAGCAAAGACTATCCTCAGGAAGCTCAGGGAGAGAAGCCGGTGGAACACAATCAGTAAACAGATACTACACCAGGTGGTAACGAGGGACACAAAGAAGAACAAAACGGCACAAGGTACATGCAGGCCATGGTAAGGACGTTGGCTTTCCTTCAGACTCAGATGGGAAGCCAGGAAAGTATTTTCAGCAAAAGTAAGTAGGACGTGAGTCACTGCCTGGGATGCAAGGGCCTCGTGGACCATTTTTGATCAGCAGGATGGTGTAGCTGAGAAGTCCTTAGGTTAAGGTGACCAGACATCCAGCTTTTGGTGGGACAGTCCCGATTTTTAACAATTTGTCCCGCGTCCCGTGGCGTTTTAAAAAAGTCCCGATTTTTGGAAAGAATGCACGACAAGCTAGGGAACGGCGGGAGATAGACCCAATTTTTAATCAAGAACCTTCTTCCTCCCTGTCAATGGTGTCCCGCTTTACCAATGTTAAAATCTGGTCACCTTACCTTAGGTCCCGGGCCAGGCTGCCTGTTTTGACATGTGCTTCTGCTTCCTGCTAGTTGCGTGAACAAGGGTGCTACTTAATTTCTGTGTGCCTTCTGTGGAACCATTGTATCCACCCTCGAGGGTTGTTATAAGGATTCCATAAATTACTATTTGCAAGCTACCTATTTTTTAAATACATACAACAAATATATTTTTAAAGATTTATTTTTTTGTTTGAGAGAAGGTATGAGGAAGAGAGAGAGAGAAGGGGGAGGGCCCAGAGCAGTCTCCATAGTTGCACATCATTAGCTGTAACATGGTTTCATTCCACACAGGTGGATGTGGGGTCGCGTGGGACGGGAACCCAGCTGGGGGCTTCGTGCATGGAAGGTGAGATCCGTTGACACCAAGCTATCTCAGCCGTTACCAATTGTGCTGCAGTTCAGCACAATTGAACCCCAGACCTGGGAATTGAACCCCAGACCTGGCGATTGTGAGGCACGCACCCAACCACTGAGCTATCCTGGCATCCATGAATGTATTTTTGAAAGACCACTTTTTAAAAAATAGCAACGTAGTGATGCCCTCCCTTTCAGCAGTTAATATGAGTGACTTTCTTAAGGCCACAAGGTATCGGTGACCAGGTCAGGATTTATCAATATATCCAGGTCTTCATGACCTGCAGCCCACGTCCGACCACACACCATGGTACCTGCCTCTTCTCCTAAGCAAACGCATCTGCTAGACCCATCACTAGGGGGGTAGTAACATCGTGTGCTATGAGTTGAGTCCACCCCACGCAAGCCCCGAGTTGAAGTCCTAACCCCCAGTCCCTGCAATGTGTCTGTATTTTGGGGGTATCATCTTTACAGATATAACCGAGTGAAAATGAGATCAGTAGGCTGGGTCCGAATCCAAACTGAATGGTGTTCTTATAAAAAGGGAAGTGTGGACACAGGGACACGCTAAAAAGGAGAATGTCACGTAGAGACTGCTGGCTCGCCACCACAAGCCACGGAACTATCTGCAGCTGAAGATACCTAGAGATGGGCAGTGGACAGATGCTGCCCTTGCCCTTTCTTAACACAAGCTTGTCCGCCCCGCGGCCTGCAGGACACGGGCCCATACTGCAGCCTGCAGGACAGCTCTGCATGGGGCACAGCACAAATCCATACACTTCCTTAAAATATCCTGAGATATTTTTGTGTGTGTGTTTTTTGTTTTTTTGTTTTTTTTTTAGCTCATCAGCGATCAGTAGTGTGAGTATACTTCATGTGTGGCCCAAGACAATCCTTCTTCTTCTAATGTGGCCCAGGAAAATGAAAAGGTTAGACACCCCTGCCAGGGAGCAAGGCCCTGCCCACACCTTGATCTCAGACTCCAGAACTGTGAGATGATATGTTTCTGTGGTGTAAAGCCCTCAGCCTGTGGTACTTTTGCTATGGCAGTCCTAGGAAATGCATAGGCTATGTTTAGGTATCTCTTTTGTTTTGTTTTTTTATTGTTAAATTTATTGGGGTGACATTGATTGGTAGCAATTAGACAGTTTCCGGATGTTACACACTCAAATTAGTCCTTGCCAAGTTTCCAGCCAAGGCACAGTGCTGGGCAAGAGGCCGGAGTTCCATGCCACTTCATTGCTGTCCACACACTGCCCAGGAGATGAATGAGAAGCTGCAGCAGACCATTTACAAGGAAGGTGAGCACATGGCAGAGTGGTCGCCTCGGTCTTTCAGTGCTCTCATTTCCTCCTGTAATTAACCTGCCAGCACCACCTGCTAATGGACCTCGTGGGTGGCCGATGTTGATCAAGTGAAAGTGAGGAGATGAAGTCCCATGGCAAAATGTTGCATCCACATATAAGAAGCATTTTTTTAAAAATCTGTTCTGATTCTTTTGTTTTAAAAGATTTATTTTATTGTTTTTGACAGAGAGAAGGGGGAGGGCCCAGAGCCGCCTCCATAGTTGTACGTTATTCGTTTTTGACATGGTTTCATTCCAGACAGGTGGGCAGGGGCCACGCAGGGCAGGAACTGGGCCAGGGGCCTGTCGCATGGGAGGCACGCCTCCTCGAGCCAGGGGCCGAACTGGGGGCCTCCCGCATGGGAAGCACACCCCAGTTCAGCGTATGGGTCCGCATGGGCTGGAACCAGGACTCGATCCTTGGTCCCTGGGGCTTAAAAGCAAGCGCTTAACCCACTGAGCCATCCCAGCTTCCCAAATCTGCTCTGATGCTGTGGACAGTTTAAGTCAAAGTCACTTCTGAGAAGTTGAGATAGCTGTCATCGGGACAGACTGTGTGGCACCTCCTTTTAGTTGCTCATTGTGTGGTTCTATTTTAGCCTGAGGTCATATTCCTGCAAATGACTCCTGTAGTATGCACAGGAGAAGGTAGTTCACCTGCTGAAGGTGGATTTTGCCATACTAAGCTCTCTAATTAAAAAACCTGGTAGAAACCGTGGCTTTTTTTTCTTTTTTTTTAAATATTTGTGCTGTGCAGTGGTGTGTGAATGCTCAGTAAATATAATTTTCCTTATTACACTTAATATTTTCCCTCAACCTTAAACTCTTCCCATAGATTATTTAAATCTGCTAAGCTAGTAAATAACCAAGGATTTCTGTTGAATTCCTACAGTTCGCACACTCTTCTAGAAGTAGTTGGTGCGTTGCCCTGTGTCTGCTGTGAAGTGGTCCCTAAATATGACTGTGGCTACCGGCTGAAGGTCTGACGCATTGTCTACTAATTTTATAATGACTTCACAATCAAGAATCTAAATGTAAGGAGCATGATGTGGAAGACAACAGACCTTGATTTGAAATCACCTCTGTCACCCACCAGCTGTTGGTCAGGTTCTTAAGTTCCTCTGGACTTTAGTTTCTTCAACTTAAAAATAAGGATGATGTTAATATCTCTGTAGGGATGATTCTGAACATTAAATGAGATATTAGTAGTGTATGTAGAGTTCCTGACACTGACCAAGCACTCTTCCAATGGTAGTGTAGTTATTATTTATTATAGGGCACTATTAAATGATTAACAATTTTTAGAAATGCCTTTGAGGCCATTCCCTCCCCCACCCCCAACCAAATAATAAAAAAAGGAGCATATTTTCCTCTTAAGAAGCAATTGGGTGAAGCCGGGATGGCTCAGTGGGTTGAGCGCTCGTCTTGTAGCCTAGGGGTTTGAGGATCGAATCCCAGCCCCAACCCGTGCAAACCCATATGCTGAACTGGGGTGTGCCCCCAGTTTGGTTCTTACTGGGGTGAGCTCCATGTGTGTCTTTAGGAGGTGGGGGTGGGGTGGCCAGGTTCCTACCCTGCATAGCCTCACACCCACCTGTGGAATGAAACTATGTAGAAAACCAATGACACGCAACTATAGAGACTACTCTGGGCCCTTACTCTTCTCTCTGTCTCTGTCTCTCTCTCTCTCTCTGTCTCTCTTTTTCTCTGTCATATACAATAAAAATAAATCTTTAAAAAAAAAAGCAATTGTTGATGACCTGAAGTAAGGAAAGTCCATAATAATTATTTAAGTCAATGCTTCATTAGTATTGACATTTCAATAGAAGGAACAGGAGAGAAGTAATTACTTTTGCTAATTCTTTGATTTACGCATCCCCTTATCTTAGATGAGAGCTCTTCAGCACCTAATGGCCCTCTGACTTTTGTGTAATTTCCCAGAAAAAGATAATGATGATGGTGACAATAACAAACATTTTTATAGTACTTAACAAGGCCAGTCACTAATCTAAGCACCTATATGGTATTTATCCTTTTCATCCACCTAAGTCACCCCGAGAAGTAGGCACATTTATCCCCATTTGAAATTTGTGGTAACCAAGGCTCAGGTAGCTTAGGTAACTTGCTCAAGGTCACACATAGCTAGTAAGTGGCAGAACACCAGCACCCACAGGCACTTGTGGAGGCCATAAACATATGTGTATCTTTTATCACATGATTAGGATACAATAAAATTGGGGCAAGAATCCCAAAGAAATGTTTACAACCTTAACTTTTTTTTTTTAATTTTAGTTTCACTTGCCTTGAGAAACTATATATATAGAGTGGAGGTAGGAGTGAGGATTTTTCTAATTAAGGAAACAAGACAGAGAGAAGAGGGAAAAGATAATTAAAAAGAAAGGGGAGTTTTGTAGTGATCCCAGATGTGGTGGGTAAGAGCAGAACTCTCAGGTAGACAGACATAAGGTCTACCTCAGGCATTCATTCAATAGAGCCAAAGCTCATCTCTACCTGAAGCCAAGGTCTCCAAAGAATGGTGCGATTTAGATTAAGCTCTTTCTTGACCATAAGCTCTGGGCTTCATTAACATGATGAAAAACAACCCTTCAGCTCCAAGCTTTTGATTACTGATCGCTCCCCAAGCTCCATCCACAAAGCTCGAGAGGTTGTGGACGGCATGGAATTTGAGTGAGCTGCCTTTTGTTCTCCATTCAGAAGAGAAGTGCTTACCAAGCACTTTGCCTATGTGCTGAATTCATGGCAATAAAATTACAACTTTTTTTTCTTTAGTGCCAGCCTTAAAAATTGAGAAGTTAAGAAACTATCAAGTAGCTGTTTTCCTTGATGGTTATCTTCTCTTCTCTCCACAGGGGTCCCTATGTCTTCCTCCCTTGCTATAGAGGCTATAAATAGCATTGTTTCATATGGCCCCAAACAGTTCCCATTAGGAACCTTGGGAACATTTCTAAACTTGGTGAGAGCAGCCAGGAAATACACGCTCACTTGAGAGTGATTCCAGAAATGCAACGTGAAGCAATCAGGTCATCTGACACTAGAATTCCACAACCAGACACTGAAGAAGCAAGGCAGCCTTGACCTTGTAAGGGCATATCCCACAGTCCATATGACCACCAAGGAAATCACTGTGAGTCTTATGAACTGTTACGTGAATTGTGTCCCCCACCTCGACATTCGTATGTTGAAGTCCTAACCCTCAGGACCTCCACATGTGACCGTATGTGGACACGGGGCTTTTCGAGATGGACTTCTGGTTAAATGAGGTCATTGGAATGGGCTATAATCCAATAGGACTGGTGTCCTTATAAGAAGAGATTAGGACACGTCCATGCACATAGGGAAGACCATGAGAGGATACAGGGAGAACAAGGTCATCTGTAAGCCAAGGAGAAACTAACCTTGCTGATGCTTTCTCTCAGACTTCTAGCCTCCAGGACTAGGAGGAGAGGACTTTTTGTTGTCTACACCATCCAATCTGTGGCTCTTCATTATGGTGACCCAAGCAACCTAACACAGTGGGTGTCGGGTTTCTACAGCCCTTTCATCCGCAGAATGCACAATGGTTAATCTACGACGTGCCCCCATGCTCCCTCAGCTTTAACCACCTGGACCTCCTCATGGCTCCTTGCACATACTCTTCTCACTGCTTGGAACATACTTTTCCCAGATATCTCCCTTGCTCCTTCCTTTATTTCCTTCAAACCTTTGTTCCAATCTTACCTTCTCAGCAAGAGCTTCTCTGGTCACATTCAAAGTTGGTTTGTAAATCAACACTCTTTATTCTTCTTTCTTGCATTAGTTTTCTCTATAGAGCTTATTACCTCCACATATCTTACATAATATACTTATTTAATCAGTTTACTTCTCCATTAGAATATAAGTTTCATGAAGAAAGAAAAACTTGTTGATTTTATTCAATGATGTATGCCCAGCACTAGACAAATCTAATTAAGTACTATGATTTGAAAGGACAATAGGTGTGAAAACTGCTGCTTCTGCTCCTGACACCCATTTGTCATCCTCTGATATACAGTATTTTGCTTACAAACTCCGTGGGATGAATTGCATACTATGAAGGGGGCAATAAGAAGCCTTTGTAAATTAAACACAACTGCCAGGAAGGTTGATTAGTACAACTTAACTAAAACCACATTATATTTTCAGATTAAGTTCCTTGTCAGTCTTCCTTGAGGGAAGAAAGAAGGAAGGAAGGAAGGAAGGAAGGAAGGATGGAAGGAAGGAAGGAAGGAAGGAAGGAAAAGAGAGAGAAAGAGAGTGAGAGAAAAAGATAAAAGAGAAAGAAGGAAGGGAGGGAGGGAGAGGGAGAAAGGAAGGAAGGAAGAATAGAAGGAAGGAAGGAAGGAAAAAGAAAGAGAGTGAGAGAAAGAAAAAAGGGAAGGAAGGAAGGAAGCAAAGCAAGGAAGGGAGAAAGAAAGACAGATGTCCCTAATTTGGATGTGGTTCCCCCTAGAATTGGCCTGCTTTTTAAAGTTTTCCTTCTGTGGTATTAAAAAGTATTATTTTTCTGCTGCTATTTAGAGATTCTGAAAAGTCTTAGTGCCTGATAAATTAATGCCCCTCGTACAAGTTCCATTCACCTTTATATATATATATATATAAATATATATATATATATATATATATATATATATATATATATATATATATATATATGATGGACAATTCCCTGGAGTATGCAGATTACAATAAAACATCCATCTTATTTACTCAGCAGAAAGTACATAGACTGTCCCGGGGGTCTACACTTTCCTTTCTTACAAGAACACTTTGTATCATTTCCCTTTACCACATTGCAGCATTTGTATGCATATACGGTACACATATGTATTTATGTATGAATATATATACATGTGTATAAACATATTCACATAGGTATATTCAAGCAATACCTAATGTTCTTTATAAAAATGATGCATTTTCAGAATAAAGAAAAGGCAAATAATGCAGAAAAATACAAAAGAAAAAGTATCATTTCACAATCACATTCCCCCAAGGGGAAAAAAAAATCAGCATTGGCACTTGGTGAGCATCATTCTAGATGTGTCTCGAAGCCTCGGTTGCAGACTGAAATGCCTTCCGGAGTTAAATGGAACTTCAGTGATTGCGATGGACTGGGTGTAAGGAAACTCACTTAATTTTCTCAGTCTTCCATGGGTATTAAGACATGATTCTCTTACTTTAAAAACAAATCGAAGTGTAAGTAAAATGATAATAGGAGACAAGCGTCTCCTCATGGCTGGGGACACATGGGGAGTGACAGACTAGAGAGGAAAGCCCCAAGGCATCACTGTGTCTCTAAAGAATGACTAAAATGAAAGTATTAGTGAAGGTGTGGCGGACCTAGCGTCTTCCCATCTCACTTGGGAGGGTGAACGGGTAAAGCCATTTTGGAAAGCCAGAGGACCATGTCTACTAAAGCAGTTGCACCTCCGCGTATACATCCAGAAAGCCAAGCCAGCCAATGTCCACCAGGAAGCATTCTCAAGCACCTTCTAGCATATTGATTCATAACAGCCCCCAGCTGGAAACAACACAGACGTTCAGCCACTGTACGAGTGACAAGTAAATGGTGGTCTCTTCATACAATGGAACGGAACACCGTCATGAAATAAGGTACAGCGACATACAATGTAGCTCAAAGGTTTTATAGACATTCTCCCCTCTGTTCATCTACTCCTCTACCGTTTCTATTTTCTCTACACCTTCTGCCAGCCATTTCACAAGCAAGCGTGGAGTAGAGTCTAGTATTCTACTTAACAACGGGACTCTTGCACTTGGAGTCACAGGGCTACTCTGTCAGATGCAGTGACAGCTTCAGTCTCAATGTCCCAGCAGCCAGAGTGGGGATTCAGGGGAGACTACTGGGAAATACATGATGCAAAGTTTGTGAGGAGAGCAAAAGAGGCAGGTGACTGGTCACCACTCCATCACAGTGGACAACGGTGCAGCATTCCAGATTTGTCATCACCTTGACCTGGCAGGGGCATTAGCATATTTCCAAAGAGCACAAGAAAGAAACAGAAAATAATGTCCCCCTGGGGGTGCATCTGCCCACCTCTGTCTTGTGCAAGCAACACCTGGAAAATCTGACTTAGCCCCACCTCCTCCCATGTGGGAGAGAGACATTTGGAACTGTCCTGAGACAATGAAAGAATGGAGCTACTTGAGGAGGTCACAATGCTGTCCCTAGCCTGAAAAAGAGAAAAGATTCACTTTTAATAACACCGATCATGGGAGGCCAGGCGAGCTCAGCGGTTGAGTGCTTGCCTGACAACCATGAGGTCTGGGGATCGAATCCAGGCCCCAGCCAGTACAAACCCATATGCTGAATTGCAGAACCACTGGTAACCACTGGGATGGCTCGGTGGTGAAGGTTCTCACCTTCCATGGGGGAGGCCTCCAGTTTGGTTCCCACCCCGTGTGGCCCCACATCCACCTGTGTGGAATGAAACCATGTCACAACTAATGATGTGCAACTATGGAGACTGCTCTGGGCCCTCCCCCTTCTCTCTCTCTCTCTCGTCTTCTCTCAAACAATAAATTAAAAAAAAAACCAATAATTTTATAACACCTATCACAAAAAGTACAGTTGTCCAGGTAGACTGTCCTCCACACTGGCCCCTGCCAGGGAGAGAGCAGGGAAGGGACATCTGACAGGCATGTATATATGCAAAGGGTCAAGCAGCAAGACGGAGGGAAGTCACCTGGGAGTCCCCAGGTGGACCCAGAGGTGCAGTGAAACCTAGTCCTGCCCAACCTACGTCTAATAACAGTGCATGACAAGCACTGTATCATGACTTCTCATCGCCCTATGAATATGATTATGGATGAATTTATCAGCAAAGTGTCTAAGTAGCACCACTGCGTAGAAAATAAGGATTGATTTAGACAGGCACGGGTTTATGTGAACCATCCCATTCTAGGCCCGAGGGTGTTTCTTGTGTTCTCCAGCCAGGCAAGTCCAGGCTAACATCACTCCCGTTCTCTGCGCGTGACAGGAGTTCGTGTGGAGCATTACTGTTGTCATAAAATATTGGCTACGGCGTCTATCAAAAGCCACGCCTTCCTTCCCGTCTTGGCAGAACTCGCCGCCCAGGGCAGAATCTGCAGATGTCAGGAAATCCTTTTCCTGGTGTCTTTTGCACCCCGAAGAGGAAGGGCACCCGATCCTGGCCTGAGACACTTGAGGGGCTCAGGAAAATACCTTTCTTTTCCTAATTTCCAAAAAGACGTGTTTTCATGTTCCTTCCTTCCGTGGAGGCGGCGTGTGATGCCTGGAACTGCAGCCACTGTCCGTGCGTGACCCTCCCTGTGGGAACAGCCCCAAAGATTGTGAGGACGCTGACCCCCGATCCCAGGCCTCATCGAGCCACGGAACCAATCTGGGCTCCTTCTGTCCAGGCTCCTTGTTAGACAAGAAAAAGAAACTTAGCTAAGCCCTTTCATCAGATCTTGTATGTCTTAACAGCAGTGAGCATTAAAAACAAATTACAGCCTATTTATTGAAGGACACCAAAGTTTTTCAACCTTGTAGCTGCCTTTTGGAGTATTGATTTGAAGCTGGTTATTAAGAAACAAGACTCAGAGGGGACGGCTCAGCAGAGAAGGTTCTCGGCTCCCATGAGGGAGGCCCCCAGTTTGGTCCCCACCCCACGTGGCCCCACACCCACCTGTGTGGAATGAAACACGTCACAGCTAATGATGTGCAACTGTGGAGACCGCTCTGGGCCCTCCCCCTTCTCTCTCTGTCTCTGTTTCTCTCTCTCACTTTCTCTCAAACAATAAAAAGCAAAACAAAACAGCTATCTTTCACAGCAAACGCGTATGGTGTTTGCTGATTTGTTTCCCGGCTCCCTCTCCGGAGGCAGCTTCCTCTTGCTGACTGCTGGATGTTGGTGCCTCACCCGGGCAGGCTCCTCGTAAGTAATCGCTAACTGGAGGAGTGAGGAAGGGAATGAATGCTGGAAGAGAGGCCAGTGCCGAGTGCTGGTGACTGTTCACTCTATCCTGGGGGGCAGGGAGGCTTTGGGGGAAAAAAAGTGATCCTGGAGCTGAAACCTCCAAGGTTTCAGGGGAAATGGTATTTCACCAGCGACAGACAGAGCAAGTTCCTTGAAGGCCCGGAGGCAAGAACCCCGGAGAGCTGGGAGCCTGGAGCTCAGCGATGCTGTGGTGAAAACGAGAATCTTTGTGAAAACTAGAAAACTGTCATCTCAAGGCAAAAGGGGGCCGTCTCTGAGCCAACCAATTAGAAAGGAGGCTTTTCGTCCAGGATGACGGCGTCTCTCCACTGTGTGTTGTGTTTCCTCTTGTCTGGGAGGCCCCTGCTATCCACACCCAGTGGCCCTGGGCCAGGGGAGGGGTGAGGAGGGTTGCCCAGGGATGAGTTCCATCTATCTGGAGGCAGGGACAGACGCACAGACAGCCTCCATAGCTCTCCAAGGTGTTTCAACTGCATTCTGTGGACAATGAGGAACTTCTGAAGAATTAACCCTGGGAATGTAACCTCTGGCAGTTGATTCAACAGACATTTATTGAGCTCCTGCCTGTGTGAGAGGCAGGCAGCGATAGGGTCCAGGCTCTGGCAGAACTGGAAGTGGAGGAGTGAGAGAAGGAGCTGGGGTGGGAGTGGGTGTGTGTGTGTGTGTGGGGGGGGTCTTAGCAAGAGGCAGGAATGGCCGAAAGGCCCTTGAACCACAGAAAGAATCTTCTCAACCACCCTCTCTCATCTGTCCCATCAAAATGACCATCTCGATGGGACAGATGAGAAAATTGAAGGTGAGGGAGGTTCATTCATTTAACCAAGACCACACTGTTTCAAGCTCTTTGTGGGATTCTGAATCACACACTGGTACCACAGAGAAAAGATTAAATACTGAATAAGACGTCCTTATGTAAAATTGGCGTGTGAATCTAAAAAAGACAAATCACTCGCTTCATACACACACACAGAAAGACTTCTTCTTCACTCCCCCCCCCACCACACACACACACACACACACACACACACACACACACACACACACTAGTGAAATCAAATCACACTTTCCAGAAAATGCAGTCTGGAAAAAATGGGTCAGAATAGGGCCGGTGCCGGAGCTTTAATCTGTCCCCGGGTTTACTCAGACTGGGTACTTGCGTCCCAGGGAAAATGTTCCACCATCCCAGACCTTGCCTGTCAGCTTCGCAGGGCCCCTGGCTCGTGGGTGCTATTCATGGGCTCCCCGAGCCATAAAGAGCCAGTCTGAGAGTCTGCTTCGAATCGCTCAAACTCAGTTTAGCCATTCTGCAAATGACTGTCCGTTCTCTCTTCTTTTCTTAAAGCTCTGTAAGGTCGGAGCTCCCTGGTGCCAAGTGGCCTCCCCTTGGTCAGTAAGCCTGCACTGTGCTCAAACCCACCTCATCTGCTTCACTGCAGTGCCACCTCCGCAGTGGGAAGGGGGTTCGAGACTAAAGGCGTCTGTTCTGCAAGGTCTACAGACCCCAGTTCGTTTTGCTCTTCCTCCTGGGATTTATTTCCTCTCTTTATAAAATATTCGTTTCTCTTCTCCGAACTGTTTCCTCTTCAGTCTCCTTGCTAAAACATAAACAAACAAATAAATAAAACTGGGAGGGGGGCAGTAGGGAGGGGGAATCAAACATACAGCGATGGAAAGTGAGCTGATTCTGGGTGGTGAGCACATGATGCGATGTATAGACAATTAATGTAGAATTGTACACCTGGAAACTATGTAACTGGTGTCAATCAATGTTACCCCAATAGATTTAACAATAATTAAAAAAAAAAAAAGGAATATTTGGCGAAACAGGAAAGCTACCAGTGGTAGTCACAGTAGATTCTTGTTATCGGTGATAGTTCATTCTGTAAATTTGCTGTGAACATGGAATTAGCAAATCCTGAACCGTTGTTCCTAGGGGAAATAAAGGCTAGAACCCTGTGAACCTCTGTTCACGTTTTCATCAGTCAATCAATACCTAACCTTGTTGTATGGGTGTTTCTGTCAAAAGATACTTTATGTTGCTTCGTTAGCATTGAACTTGTGACCAACAGCAATATAGCTCATACCTGAAGAGAATGGACTACACACACATTTTTCTCCATAAGGCACATCACAACTTTCTTGTGCGTAGGGACGTGAAATGGCATTTCAGCTCTATACGGGGGGACATTTTAAACTGTGAAATCACCCACAAATGTGCAGAAATGTGAAAAATGTGGCACTAAGTAAATAACAAAAAAAGGACACTGTATTTAAGTATGAGAGCTAAAACAGGAGAGCGGAACGCGGTCTTGTTCATCTAGTAACATGAGCGTTAGCAACTCGTTTTCTCCAGCTCTCTACCTGTTCACGAGTCAGTGTAAAAGGGCTGGGGGCATTGATCTTGGGGTGACAAATACATTTTACAGGTAGGTGGATTTGCGTGTAGTTTGTTCCTCTCTATGAAGTGATGGAGGCCTAATGCAGACAGTAAAAAGAAGGGTAAGAGGAGAAAGCTGGGCACTTTTGGGAGACTCAAGGTTTTGCAAATGATGCTGAGAGGCACACTACTAGAACAATAGTTAACTAACCTCAGGCAGGGAAATAGAGTGCCTTGCATCTCCAACAGTCTGTCTGCCGCTCTCTGAGTGTGAAACATAATTTGCCATAGTATACAAGCTTTGCCACCATGTACCTGTAATTATATTTTAATTAAAAAACATGGATTTGTAGCTAGATGACAGGCGATGAGATTAAACAGCCAGAAGCGGCTTTGAACTTGTACCTCCACAGCAACCCAGCTGCTGAGTCACAGGGCAGAGAAAGGGCTCCTGGGAGCCCCGTTCTTTTCTTGTCATTTTAATTTTAAAGACTCGTAATTTGCCAAAACTCTTAGTCAATGAATCAAAAGTCAAATCCATACTTGAACAGGAATAGATAACATCATTGGTTGGAAGGAATGAAGCAAGTCGGAAAACTGATGGAAAAATCATGTAGTAGAAGCCAGTTAAACACGGACAACTTGTTCCCATACACATTTACTGCCCAAGTTTGACTCTGAAAAATGCATATTTTTCTCTTCTGCTAGAACTCAACTATAATTTGATCTCTAGATTCTTCCAGAGTCGTCCTCTGAATAGATGCAAAATGAAAATATTTTAGTGGCTTATTAGACAACCATTGAGAAAGAAAACACATGGTTCTCTGCAAAGTTGTAGGCTAAAGCTATACATTTAATTTATTAAACAGAAGTGGAATGGGTGAAATTTAAAGGCCCTGTAACCCTGACCTTGTTTTTTTGGAATAATATTCTTGTCTGATTTAGTCCTTTAGTTTTTACTCCCAGATATCACTCAAAGCACACACCAGTGCTAACCCCTTCTTTCTGGTAAGCCTGTCTCTCTTGTATAACTTTGATGTATTCAGTGGGGAATTAGATTAGAACAAGTTTTAAAAAAAAACACCCCATAGACTTAAAAACCATTAAACACGTATTAGCATTTGGATTAAATAAAAGAAGGGGTAACGTGTTGACATTTCCCCCCAAAAGATAGCAGGTCTCCAAATTTGTACAGAATCTTTGAAATGTAACATCTAATACATATTATTATAATTATATGAGAAGAAACCTCCCTCAAAAACAGAATTTATAAGATATTGTTTATTTATTCCATGTTTAAACACCAGTCACCTTCAAAGTCCTCGCCATTGGATATAATACACCTATTGAGATGCTTATTTCATGGCTCAAAACAGTTTTTGAACTTGTCAGCTCTGATGCTTTTTAGCACTTCTGCTGTTTTTTGTTTCACCTCTCCCACATTGGCAAAATGTTTCCCTTTGAAGTTTTTTTTTTAATCTGGAGAAACAAAAAGAAGTCACTCAGCAGGTGTGGGGGTGGGGTGGGGGATCAGGTGACTAGGGAGGGTGGGGTATGGGGGTCATGCCATTTTTTAAATCGAAAACTGCTGAACACTCAGCGCAGTGTGGGCAGGTGTGTTGTCAGGCTGCACGATGTTCGTGTAAATCACCCATCATGAAATGGGCAAGAAAATTCACTAAAGCTGAATCCAGCCGCTCACAACACCGCCAGCAGGTGCCCTGATGCAGATGGGTTGCTAGAACACTCACCTAGCAGGGGAAGCCTGTCCTACAAGGGGCCCGCCCTCCAGAAGATCATTCCGGGTGTTTTTGGGTCCCCCTTGTGTGTTATAATTACACACACACACACACACACACATATATATATATATATATATGTATATATATATATATATATACTAGTGCATATATATATATATACTAGCGCATATATATATACTAGAAACATGATCATAGTCTCTACCAATACATACATCTGACTAGATTACCATATGGGAAGTCTGTTCATATTTTTAGTAAATTTATTTTTTTCCAATAGACAATAAAATGTCCATAATCAAATAAATAAGGATCATATGCTTCCCAATGAATGTGACCAAAATGCTCATACAAGTTGAAGAAGCTGAGCCAGCTCCTTTTAAAAGAACAAAGGCCACGCTCCTCCGAATTCAGCCTGTGACACGCAGTCGTCTTGTTTTGCATTTTCTGTGAGCCAAGCAGCTGGACGCTTCAAGTTCATCTTTCAGCTCCTCTGCCCTCTGCCAAGTGTTCATGTTTTCATGATTAGAGAAAAAAAAAATTATAAATTTTGTAATGGAAATGAAATTCAGTCTACCATATTGGAGTTGATTCTCCTTGATCCTACCTGATCCTTTCCCTCAAAATATTCACAGACTCCAGGAAAACACTGTAAGGTAGGAACGAGTGGTGGAGTTCATTGACTGTCACTGTTGTGACTCAGGTCTAGGCCTTTTGGTTATTTTATAATAAAAGGTTATTGGGTGCAGCCTTGAAAGCAATAAGAAAGTCAAGAGAGTGTTCTTGGAATGACTGCCGATCAACTTTCTATTCTTTTTCTCTGTTCTCATTAGTAGACAGAGGGCGCGGGTCACTTTCAAAGGGATTAAAAGGTCAGAGAACGTGGTCAAGGGAAATCTACACAAGCCTTTAGAAAGCTGTTATCGGAGGATCAGCTAGAAAAGAATCTTAGAGCTAGTCTTTGTCTGGATCCAAAGAAAATCTTTTACTTTCTTCCCCTCCCCCTGCGTCTTTTTTTTTTCCCTCTCTCTCTTTAGAAAGGCCATTTCCCATAAAGAACCTCTCGCTGCGCCTTCAGTTGTCTGAGCCCAAGTTTACAGGATGTGCGTTCTCATCTCTGGAACTCTCTCTTTTTTCCTCAGCCCCCTTGGTCTCCAAGCCTAGCCCTTCCTAGCTCTGTCCTCTTCCTGCCCTTCTCTGATCGCTTACTTGGAGTGCTTTTACCGGGGACTCCCCCTCAAGCCTTCCTCGCCTCCACAGTGACCCAAACAAGCCTTAACAAATCTCTTCTGCGGGAAATCTCAGACCAACTTACAGAAAAGCTGGGATTAGAGAAGACCTTCGAAATCATCGGGGCTGCCTGTCTTCTTTCCCCATCCTCTTGTAGGTGAACAACATTCATAGAATTGCCAAAGGCACACAGCCAGGTGGGGACTCATCCCGGCCTGGGACTCCGGACTGCGGATTCGAAATGGCTGCCAATAGGTTGCCAGGACTTCTCGTCAGTCTGAGCTGCTCTCTCTATCTCAGGCCGTCCACCCAATGGGCATGCTTGCTGTTGTTGGTTTGATGCCAACTCCACGAGACCCAGGGATGTGCCTGTTAGTGACTTGAAAATTAAGAGGGGTGGGCATTGGCCCTGCACGTCCAGCCCCATGGGCTGTGCTCATGGCCTGAGCCTTCAGTCACTGCACCTCAAGGGGGAAGTGGACTTTTCACCACTTCAGGACAGTTGTCACAGGACACCCTCCTTCTCTTCCTCATCACTACACCCTACTGCTCACTAGGAGACTCAATGGCACAGAAATCGGGGGATGTCACTCAGTGTGTGTAAGTTTGACAGGAATTTACATAATGCTACAGAAAAAGGAACCAAATAATTGCTTCAGCTTTCCTGGGGCTCTCCCCACCTCCCTCCCATTCAGAGGAGGAAAGAGCAAGGAGGTGGGATGGAAGCCCCATAGGTGGCTTGTGCTCCTTTGTCACTGGTGACAGAGGGCAGGATCCCACCAGCGTATCTGATTAGGGTTAAGACGTTGGCACTTCATGTTGCATGCACGCTGCTCGCCATTCACTTTTTGTGGTTGGAAAGCCTCCTAATATCAAACTTAAGAATAAAGCACCACCTTGTGGTCTGATTCCCTTATTAACGCGGTAAAATTGAAGAGCTGAAACTGAAAATGCTCCCTCAGCTGGTAGCAGAGCAGCCATGACCCGAAAGCTGGCACCAGGGTGGGTCATTGGAAGCAAGAAGCCCTGACTTGCCTTTCTGCTACTTCTTGGGCTTCTTGGGTCCGTTAGCAATGGCATCACTTTTCACGGAGGGTCTCATGCTTCTGACACAATGCTATTCACATGTAGCCACCGACTTCGCCTCTCCAAAACCACAGGGAAATAGATTTTATTATGTCAACTTTGTAAGTGAGGAAACCGAGGCTGAGGTGACTAAGTTGTCCCACTACACAACAGTAGAGCGCTTGGATCAGGAGTCAAGCCCTTCTGAAGCAGAGTTTATCCTCTCAATCACAGCTCTGCTGATCCCTGAGAGCAAGTCAGACTAAGACCACGACCAAGACCAAGACCAAGACCAGGGTCCATGGCGAACTCTCCTAAGTGACTGTGGCTCTGGGCTCTAATCCTAATCAGAAGAGGCTAGAATCTTACCTGAAGTTCACTTGGGGCGCTGGAAGTTCTCCATTCTCCAAGGTTGCCCCGGATGAGAAGCTTTGTGCTCAGGAGGAGCTCCACCAGTGCCATCTGCCTTCTGAGATGGCCAGAGGTGAGGACGTCAGCTTGGCTTTTGAGAATGGGGCAGGTGACGACCGAGCAAGTGACCAGACCCTAAATCGTTTTATAAAGAAACAGAGCCAGGAAGAGATATTTGACAAATATTCACTTACACAATTATCGTGAGTGCTTTCCTGAGTTAGAAGACTCTCCGTTCACCGGCACGCAGGAGGATGGGCAGATGCTGGATAAATGTAAGTAGACTCTCCATTAACCGGAACTCAAGCCACTGGTGACATTTTTTGGCAGTTGCTTGAGATTTTTGCCAGTGGCTTGAGTTCCAGTTAACGGAGAGTCTACTGTATTTTATTTTCTTTAAAAAGTAACTGTTGTATCATAGAGTCTGTTTTCAAGGGGAGGTTGGAGTATCTGTTTGGCTAGTATGTAAGGTAAGTACGTAGTAGTAAAATGAGTAAAATGCTATTAAAAGGAGGTCTTGCCCCGTCTTGTTTCAGTGACATTATGAGTCTCCAAGGCAAGATACTGTTTTGTCTCCGGCTCTCAGTTTTCTTGTTTGGAGCATAAGGTTGGACTTCACTAAAAGGTCGCCAGTTCTAAAATAGTGCCCCATATGCCGCTGCATGGAAAATGTGAGTCGCAGATCTGGGCTTTCTCCATTTCCTTAGAAAGTCTGCCCTGCTGGGGTTTCCTTCCTATTTTCAACCGAATCTGCTGCTAATTGTGGTCGCACGATGACTCGCCCCAGGATGGTCAACGCATTCTAGTGATAATAACTTGGGAGGAAATACGCTTCTCAGTTTTTCCACAGGAGATAAACTCACGTACTTTATGATGCCCTAGCCCCTTTACATCCACCAAATATATAGGAGAGAGGCAGAGAGAGACATGTAAAATTCTAGAAAAAGAAGAAGCAGTGTGATGGCTCTGTGCCTGCTAGTTTCAAAGCCTCTCTCGTTCCCTTTCTGTCTTGTGCTGTCCCTCCCAATGTCTTACTCTGCATCTCCAGTTGTTGAGCCATTCTTTTAACAATCTCTCTTACAGGAGGCTACAGGACACAACTGTGCAACAGAACTTTCTACCGTGTTGAAAATGCTCGGAAATGTGGCTGTCAATAGTCGTAAGTGATTATGGAGTATCTGAAGTGTGTCTAGTAAGACTGATGGAGTCAAAGTTTAATTGTACTTAATTTTCATTCTTTTAAATTTTAATTTAAGTGCCCACAGGTGGCACAGTGCCACATTGGACAGTACAGCTCCATAACATTGCTACAACACAGATTGCTGTTGCAGACGTGTGGTTTCGCTAAGACACCAAGCACTCATCGTAACAGAACTACCCTTAACGCTGGCTTTGCAAGGCAACGTTTAAAAGATGGTTGCTCTGTTATTTTTCTCGAGGCCAGGATTTCATAAAAATAATGGGACATCAATCCTTGTGAAATGTAGTCTATTTTTGAGATAACTGATTTCCTCCCCGCTCAATTTCACACTAAATGAGAGACAAGGGTCTTTGGTTGTGTAGGAATAGAACTTCTTTTTTGGTTGCAAGTAGGAACAAAATATTTTCTCACTCTAGATTTTTTCCAGCCAATAATAATAGGATAAGCTTGAATATAATCTTAGGAGGTCTTCTTGTTAATGAATATATATTTTTAAAGATTTATTTTTATGGTTTGAGAGAAGGTGAGAGGGGCAGAGTAGTCTCCATTGTTGTACATCATTAGTTGTGACATGGTTTCATTCCACACAGGAGGAGGGGCTGCGCCGGGGTGGGGGTTGGGGGAGACCAAACTGGGGGCCTCCCACATGGGAAGTGAGAATCTTTGCCGCCAAATCATCTTGGTGGTCACTAGTTGAGCCACAGTTTAGCATATGGGGTTACACAGACCAGGACTGGGAATTAAACCCCGGCTGGCTTCACTGCTGAGCCATCTCAGCATCCTTTAGTTAATGAATATTTTTGGTGTTCAACATTTAATAATATAAATAAATTCTGTACTTAAAAATAGGGTTTTATGTATGTGTATTTTTCCTAAAATATTTGATATGAAGGATAAAATTTAAAAAATAAAGAGCGAATGCTTTTAAAACTGTAAATGCTTTATTTTATACCGCCTATTTTGAATGATGAGCTTGTTACATTCCAAGTATGTTCCTAATTAATTAGCCCAGCATGTCTTAACTGAGACAAAGGTTGAGTAATATTATCCTGATTTATCTCAACATAAAGCCTTTAATCCCCATAGAATATAAAGAGGTTTTTCAGGTAGCTGACAGTCCTGAGAAAGTGATAACTTAGGCCAGAAGAGAAGATTAAAATGTCCTATAAATAATTTTGATAAATGCCCTGATGCTTTGCCTGAGAAAGCACATTGATAAGCTTCAGAAGTTCTGGGTGACACCTGGTAACGAAGTGATTTAACTCTTATTTGGAATGAAGGAGTGACACCCCTAGAGTCTTTCCTCATCGGCTACATCAGGGGTCCTGGGACCCTGGGCCATGGATGGGTTCCAGTTCATGGCCTGTCAGGAACCAGGCTGCACAGGAGGTAAGCAGTGGGGGGGGCGAACAAAGCTTCATCTGTCTTTACAGCCGCTCCTCATCCCTCCCATGACTGCCTCAGCTCAGCAGCAGCATTAGATTCTCATAGCAGTGTGAACCCCATTGTGAACTGCGCATGCACATCCCCCCCAACCCCCCATCCCCTTATCCCATCCATGGAAAATTGTCTTCCATGAAACCAGTCCCTGGTACCAAAAAGTTGAGGACTGCTATGTCACAGGTTTTCCAACTGGAACCATAGGATGGCTGGCTGCTTTGGGACTGTCCTTACTTCATGATGGTGGTGTGTAGACATCCTTATTGTAGGGGGCCCGAGCTCCACTGGAAGAATTGTTCACACCCTTTTACGCTTGGTGTAGAAAAGCATCTCTACTCCAGAAAGTGACGTACAACCCGCAAGCTGCGCTTCCTGAGAATGAGCATTGGTCGTGAGCTCAAGGGCAGATGCATAGAAACCAACCACAGGCTCTAGAGACGAGCCATAGCCCTGCAGAGAAGCACTTCAATGTAACTTGGTTGTAGGGGAGTTGAGAGAGGATGCAGAAGTTCCACTGGGGGATGAAGGCACATTTACACCATTCTGGAACCAATCCGTAACTCAGGGGGGGTCACTTCTCAAGGTCTGTGTCAAACGGCTCATGTAGAAGAAAGGGAGGACCCGCCCCACCTACTCCATGACCACTCAAGTGACTGTAGCATCACAGGACAGGGAGCATTCAGCACCATGAGACAGAAAGTGCCCTAGCCTCAGTGACCCTGGTGCCGCGAGGAAGTTGGTGGGAAAGCATTCATTGGAGAGGTCCCCACGGACACACACACACAGGGAACTTGTCCAGGCTTAACCCTGCAGTTGCCAAGCGTCCTTGCTGGAGGCAGACAGACCTGGTGGGCATCATGCTTGGTGCAAAACGTGGTTAGGACACGGAACCTTTACCTCTTGCAGGAAGAGAGATTGAGGATCTCATTTTACAGACGTGAAGTCACAGAGGAAAAGGAAAAACACACTCCAAGATGCTTCGCAATTCCCGCAGTGAGGTAAAGGGCAAACTACATGAGAACCACACGCTCTGTCATTTTTAGCTTCATCTGTACAGGACTGAGGTCAATTATTTGAAAACTGCATGCATGCCTCAGTTGTGTGAGTTGCATCGTTCCCAACTGATCTTCTAGTAGTTCGTATAAAATCCCAACTTTTAGAAATTTCTTCGATATAAATGAGACAGATGGATGGCAAGATCGGTGTTTTGCTTATTATTCTAATCCCTAGTCCCCAGCACAGAGCAGGCCTCATTGTGTGCTGGCTGAAGACCCACAGTCACTCCTTACTGTTACAATTCTGGGCCAGAAAGGCAAATGAGGTAAGCACCGTCCCCTTCAGAATGTGGCCTCGATCATGCTTGTTCCTCTCTGGCTGTGATGTACATTACAGTCCCTATAGTACTTGTGTCTCTAACCTCAGCAAATACTATGCATGTAAGCACACACACTCCTCACTTAATGACTGGGTTTCATTCCTACAACTAGGTCATTAAGTGAATTGGTTAAGTGACGATCTTAAAGGTACATGTCTTGTGGTGTGTCCTGGTGCTTTAGGGTAGGTATTTTTCAGTAGATATTATATGACGCCACACTTATAAATGAAATATATAGTCTCGTGTGATTGTGAATAATTTGTGGGGTGAATACTAAGTGACTGCAGGGAGGAGACAAACTGAGAAAGAGGATTCCTGAGACTCACTCGCAGAAACAGAGGAAGAGGATGCCTCTCGCTGAAGAACAGGTCATAAGTCTGAGCAGTCGTTAAATAGGTAGGTCGCTAAGTGAGGAGTGGCTGTATAATAAGATGGCTAGTTATTCCTGACTGCTCTGTTCTCCTTCTCCCTTAATAATAAAGTCTCTGAATGTTAGGGTAGTCATGGCCGCCTAGAAAGAACACTACACATCTTGTCAGGCCCTTGCAGCTAGATGTTACTAAGCTTCAGTTAATGGATGTAAACCGAAGGCACGTACAGGGCTCCCAGGGCGTGCTTTAAGAGGTGGGGGTAGCCTTTCTCTTGCCTTTTTCCTGCTTCCTGCTAATTTTTAGCTATACTCCAAACACCATGACTTATGCCAAAGGAGCCATCTTGGAAACGGTGAGGTGGAAACTGCTAAAAATGTGTGGAGAAAACATAATAAAGGAGCCCGCGCTGAGAGAGAATAGGGTAGAGAGGTTATAAAGTAAAAGATGACAAAGGTATCAGGCATGAGATGATGTTCAAACAGAAATTATGTCGTTGCTTATACAAGGAACTTGACTGAATGCACATAGGTCAGAGCCCACTAACTTTTGTACTCACAAGGAGTTGATGAAAAAACACCCAGAGACAGCTTCTAAGAGTTTATTTGAGCCAAACAGATGACAATTACCAGAAAACAAAGCCTTAGAGGACTGAGAATGCTCCAGAGAATAGAGGGTTTGCAACTTAATTTTCTAAATTAAAATCAAAGGAGGAGGGTTACGTGAAACTCACTGGTGGTAGACTAAGGAGGTGGAGAAAGCAAAGTGGGAAATCTCTGGGATTAGATAAAAAGTAAAATGGAGAGACAGGTACTTCTTTTACCTGGGTGGGTAGAGATAGGAGTAGTTAGCATTTGACAGCACATAGATATGGGACTCAGAGGACAATAGCATGATAATGAGGGATTCTATAGTTTGCTACACAGTGGGTTTTGCCCTGGGGAAAGAATCCAGAAAAAGGGATTACTCTGACATTCCAAGGGTGTGTTATCTTCCATGCAAAAAGACATGAGGCTCATTTAAGGTAAATGTTAACCTTTGTTAAGGGAGCTACATGCCAAAGATGTGACTACCCACCCAAGCCCACCTTAGTTAGGAATGTTTATGTTCTGACCAGCCTTTGTGATTGATTTCAGCCTCTGAGTTTGTAGGGTCCGCCTTGCTGGCCTCCCCTGAGTTTGTCAGGTGTAGTGTGTGGCCTTTCTGTTCGTCCACAGAGGTCTGCAAAAGCCTTTGACCATTCACACCCTAAGGTGATTCCGCTCCCTCCCCCAGCACTGAGGGTAGCTGTGAAAGCTGCAAAGGCTTCAAGAAGGACACATGCTTCCGAGCATCCTGGACACGAGAACATTTCTCTGCCAGGAGAACCAGAGCCCACACATGACAGTGGACAAGGCGGTCCTTCCCAGCAAGCCAAAGGAGGGTCGACCAGAAGGCTGGACACTCGCTCTTACTTTGCCCAGAGAGATCTGATCATTTTTAGGGATCAGTGACCATTGTATGATTCTCCCCGCCTCTCCTCTCCCCCTCTTTTTTTTAATGTGAGAAATGTTATTGCACTATTGGGTGTGTTATATCAGATAACTTAATTTTTTTTTTTCCTTTGGCCCAGAGCATGAGCAACCATGCCCAGACCTGATGAAGACCATTAAGCATTATTTGAAAATCCTGGAGGACGTACCTATGTGAATCTGATGAAACTTTGGGATTCTTTTCTCTGTATGTGGAAGGAGTTGAGTATGTATTAAACATGGAAATACAAGAATATCCAAAAATACTTGGATGGCCAAAGGGGAGACCTACTTGTTCATTAATAACTATTCTGTCCTTTCTTTCTTCTTCTTTTTTTTTAAAATATATTTTTTATTGTTTTTGACAGAGACAGAGAGAGACACAGACAGAGAGAGACAGAAAGAAGGGGGAGGGCCCAGAGCAGTCTCCATAGTTGCACATTATCAGCTTTTCAACATCGTTTCTTTCCACACACGTAGGTGGGGGCCGTGCAGGGCAGGAGCTGGGCTGGGGCCTCCCCCATGGGAAGCATGCCCTGACCCCCAAGCCAGGGGCTGAACAAGGGGAGGGGGTTGAGAACCGAACTGGGGGCCTCCCACATGGGAAGCACACCCCAGTTCAGCATATGGGTCCGCCTGGGCCGGGATTCGATCTTTGGTCCCCGGGGGCTGGAAAATGAGCACTTAACTTGCTGAGCCATCCCTTTCTTTCTCAGTGAAATAACTAAAGGCTATAAGTAGCAGTGGTGTGTACAACATCTGGAAAGTGTCACAGAAGGAGAAAACATGACTATCCTGACTCCTTTTTTTTTTTCTGTATCCTGTTACCTGGAATGCAGATGTGATGGCTGGTGTTGGGCCCCATTGTGTGCTGAGAATAATGGAACATCAAAGTAGAAAGCACTGAGTGTTCTAATCATGGTGGAGTTATTGCTCCAACGCTGGTCAGCTACATTCACCTGTGTGATTACACAAATTTTCATCAAGTTTAAAGCCACTTTAATTTGAGTTTTTAGTTCTCATTTAAACCTAATTCTAATTGGAAAACATAAGGGTACACATTTTTGTTATCAAGCATCTTTAGAAATCATTGTGGAAGAGATGGCTCAGGAGAAGAAAGGAAGGAAGGGAGTTATTGGCCTAGTAAGGTTTCTGTAGGTTAAGATTTACATTATAAAAACCATATGCAAAAAATCATAGCCCTACATTTTTCCCCCAACAGGCCCATTGCTCTATGACAAGTGGAGCATCAATATAATTACTCACCTGTTTCCTTTCTCCAGAAACTAGAGGCAGTTTAGACGTGAAACTAGTTTTTTTTTTCTTCTCTCACTCATGTTCATAGGAGACACTCACATGAGTAACTTTTTGAAGACTCAGTCATTGTTTCCAGCCTTTTGTATTCCCCAACAAATGCTCTATCTTAAGCAACTTTTGCAAAACGTTTGAAAATTTGCATACAAACCTGATACAATTTTTAACTCAAAAAAAAACAAAGAGAGCAAGGGTGTGGTAGTGGAAATTTCTCCTGAAACAGTCAAGTGTGTGCTGTGTGGGCTGCCCCATCTTTACTGTTTTCCCATAAAAGGCTTTAGAGAAGGAAGCTAAACCACACCCCTATTAGGTAATAGGCTAGGCATTAATATAATTTATCTGGAATGAGGAAGGGAAAGGTTGAACTTTGAAACACTTTCTTCAATAGTATATTCCTTTTTCAGCTGCAAAGCTGTCCCTGAAACATCAGGTGAGACACAGGAAGAAGCTGGAATCCCTCATCCACCCTATACCAAGGGCTTTCTGGAGGTGTGTGTAGTCGTCTGGAATATCAAAGGTGTTGCTCAATAGACAGCATAGGGAAGCCGGGATGGCTCAGTGGGTTAAGCGCTCGTTTTGCAGCCCCGGGGACTGAGGATCAAGTCCCGGCCCCGGCCTGTGAGGACCCATGTGCTGAACTGGGGAGCTCCCCCAGTTCGGTTCTCACTGGGGCAAGACCCTGGCCCAGCTCCTGCCCTGTGCAGCCCCGCGCACACCTGTGGAATGAAACTATGTGGGAAAACCAATGATGTGCAACTATGGAGACTGTTCTGGGTCCTCCCCCTTCTCTCTGTCTCTGTATCTCTCTCTGTCAAAAAATAAATAAAAATAAATGTCTAAAAAATATAGACAACATAATCCTACAACTAATCCTCACCAGGCTGATGATGTCCAATCTAGGGAATAGAAAATGATTGTGCAGAAGAGTGAGGAGGACTTTTGATTAAACTCAGACCCAGACTGGGATCCCTTTGTCTGCTGCCAACTAATTGTGTAGACGAGGACATGATGTAGTAAGTGGTGAAGAGTGTGAACTCTGAAGCCTCGTGACCTTGGCTTTACTTCTGCCTCTGCTACTTCTTTACTGTGTAGCTCTGGGCTATTTTCTCTCTCTGTGCCTCAGTCATTTCACCTATAAAATGGGGATTTATAGGTACCTACCTCATAGGGTTGTTGGGAGAGACTCATGTCAATAAATGTGTTGTAAAGTGTATCCCACGGCACATGGGACATTGTAAGCACCACACTATCACTTATTTTTCTATGTGAAGTTAGTGAGGTGCTAGTTAAACACTGTAATGAGGCAGGTCTAGGTCTGAATCTCAACCTTGCTACTCACTAGCTAGTTGACCTTGGATCCCTGCTCCCCCTACCAGCCTGTTCTGTCTCTGTCTTCCTCTGGCTGTCTATGCTTTGACCACACTGACTTTCTTTCAGTTCCTCTAGCTCTCTTTGTAGCCTGTATATGATGTTTCCTCTGGTTGGAATGGCCTTTATTAATTATTATCAAAGCACCTCCTCGGGAAGGCTCTTTTTGCCTCCCCCGGATCAGATCCAGTTCCTGTTGTATCTCTCAGACCACTCCACCTCTCCTCCTGAGAACGTGTCATCATTGCAGGGAGGTGTTCATTTGTGTATTGATTCCTAGCTTTGCTGAGAGGTTATGAGCTCCCTAACAGAGCCAGTGCCTGTCTGCCCAATGTCAACACCCAGTCAATATCTGAGGAATCAATCAATCAATTAATCAATCAATAAAATCAGTGTGAGAATCCATCTCTTCCCTGCTGGTTTTATAAACTACCAGCCCCTTGAAGGCAGACCACATTTCACTTATCTTTGTATATTCAGTGGGAATTAAATATATTTGTTACATGAATGAGTAAATTCTATGATCGTGATTCAAATCCAGTTCACTAAAATGCAACACTCTGGTTTGAAAATATGTATCATTATTTCCTTGGAGAGGCTTTTATGGAGTATAACTTTACCTATATGAATATTATCTTCTTTTCTTTCTTTACTAAGAAAGTACTTACTTGTGATAGAAAATTTCTCTCTTCTTATGTTAGGAATATCTCACTGAAAAGTATAAAACTTGTAGGCAGTGATTCTGAAAGCTTTGACTCTCAGAATTCCTTTACACCTTAAAAATCATTGAGGATCCCATGAAACTATTGTTTATGTGGGTTATATTTAACATAGAAAATAAAACATAATAGTTTAAATATTTATTGGTTTAAATGACAATGAGAAAATACATATTAACATAAAATAATAATTTTTTAGGAAAGTAAAACAAAGACATTTCAAACAGTTATTTAAAATAACAATGATTTTAAGTTGGTACATTTTAGCAAAAATAACTAATTTTAATTAAATTAATTATATTTTTCTAGTGGCTCTTTCATCAAAGCATGATTTTGCTATAGAAGGCATTGATCATTTCAAAAATATTGATTCATTTGACCTTTCAAATGTTGGCTATACAATATTTTTAAAAGCACATTAGTTAATATCATTGATCTCATTAGAAAAATTTTTAAGCATTCGGAGACTGTCAAGTTTACATCAATAGATGTAAGTTTTCCAAAATTCTAAGTTTTATTTGAAGGCTCAAATTTTATCTTTGGCAGCAAATACTGTCTGTCATTTTCCTTGAAGTGACAGCTCTTTTTATTCAGTCTCCAGAAAAAGTCTGTCAAATAGCCAAGTTCGAACAACAATCGTTTGCTGTCGATTGTCTTTCAAAGAAAATGGTGTTTAATGAAAAAGAAAACTACTTTGGCTTGCAACTCAGAGCTGCATATGGATTGGAGTAGTGTGTGGAAGGGCTGTATGCATACTTTCTATTTCATCACATGGAATATAAAAAAGACATCTAGTCGAGGGTCAAGATGAACTACAATTAATCATTTTTTTTCTGTTTTATTGAAGTGTAGGGGAGCAAAATTTGACACCCCAAAATGAATCTCTTGCTGTGAGGATGGTTTTAGGCTGACTATTTCTAGGAAACAAAAGACTGAGGAAGAGCCTTTGACCTCCTCACTAACTGCCTAGAACAAGCTTGACCAACCCTTGGCCCACGGCCCAGGACAGCTTTGAATATGGTCCAACACAAATTCGTAAACTTTCTTAAAACATTATGAGATCTTTTGCAACTTTTTTTTTAGCCCATCAGCTATCATTAGTGTTAGTGTATTTTATGTGTGGCCCAAGACAATTCTTCTTCCAATGTGGCCCAGGGAAGCCAAAAGGTTGAACACTCCTGGCCTAAAATAATTTAGATAGAAGAACTGCTCCCAGAAGGGAGCTGTCATCATAGATAATTATAGAATAATATGAACTAGGCGAGGTAGACAGGGAGGAACCCAGCAAAGACTGTTTGTTAAAATTCCTCTCTGTGTCCCATTGTTTCTGTATGGCGCAACAAACATTTGTTTCCCAAACGCTTAGTCTTTTCATTCTTCCTGGGAATTGCCTTCCTATCCTTTGAAGCCAGACCCCCACTCTCTTCTTAGTCCAGAATGACATATACAAGGGCTGTCCGGAAAGTATTGAGCCATGTCATATGAAAAATAGAGGCATTGATGGCTAGATGTTTTTCCAGATAGCCCTCATATGCCTTTTTTTTTTGCCCGTCCTTAGAATCTCTTATCTCCACGTGGATTCTCTGCATGTGCTAAATTAAACTTGATTTTCTCATGTGAACCTGCCTCATGTCAATTTAATTCTTAAATCAGCCAGAAGAACCTAGAAGGGTGGAGGAAAAACTTTCCTTCCCAACAGAGGACCTGGAACTAGTGTGAGGAAAATTCCTCTTCCCCCTCTTTTCTGCAGGTTTATGGTGAGAAAGAATATAGACTCTGATGGAGCCCTCGTCTTTACTGATCCTAATGCAACATGTTTCAGCGAATTTGGCTTTTGCATGGTTAGTGTGAATGTCAACACAGTGAAAAAGGCAAATAACATCTTAGTATTATTATTAAAATAGTTTTGAGTTCATGAACTTGTAAAAAGCTCTCAGGCAATCCAGGCGGGCAACAGACCACACTTCTCGAATCACTGTGGTAGGGTATTCTAATATTAAATAAAGACTCACTGACATCACATGGACAAAATTTACAATACTATGGTCTGTCTTTTCATGAAGCATCTTTACTGCACTCTCAACCCTGTCGGGAACAAATAAACCAAGAGCAAATGTTACAAAAGTTTATGATGTTTAGAGTTTAGATCAGCATACAAGAAATGTCTTGGGGATGCCAGGATGGCTCAATGGGTTGAGCGCTCATTTGCAGTCCTGGGGTTCGAGGATCAAATCCTGACCACTGCCCATGAGAGCCCATATGCTGAACTGGGGTATGCCCCCAGTTCAGTTCTCACTCGAACTAGCTTCCCATGTGGGAGGCCCCCAGCCAGTTCCTGCCCTGCGCAGCCCCATACCCACCTATGGAATGAAACTATGTAGAAAACTAATGACTTGCAACTATGGAGACTGCTCTAGGCCCTCCCCCTTCTCTCTGTCTCTCTCCATTTCTCTCTCTCTCTGTCAAAAACAATAAAAATAAATCTCTAAAAAAAGAGAGAGAGATCTTACCAATAATTGTGAATGTAAAAAAGAATTTCAAAATATCTTTTTTTTACAAAATTTCTACCCCTGAAAACATTGAAGAATGTAAGTGGCAATAATAACAATGAATAACTACTAAATGCCCCTTGAGTGCTCTCGCAACAGCTTTTTTCCTAAAGATTTATCAGGTCTTGTTTCATTTAACTTTACAATGTGTCTGCAATATGGTTCACAGGACTTGATATCATCTTCATTTTACAGGTGTGGTATCTGAGAATATGAGACTCATCCATAGTCACGGTGAAGGTTGGGGACTGAACCAGGGAAGCTCTCCTGATTTACATTCCAATGCCTTTTCCTTTTTATTGCCCTGAATCACTGGGTCCATTCATCCTCAGCAAACACATTTCACTTTAATAAAAAGAGAAGCTTCCAGTGAACTCGAGACTTTGGAAATCCTGAAAGTGGAGTTTGCAAAATAACTAAAACCTTAAAGCAGCTGTTCCCAACCCTCAGGCTGGTGTCTGTCTGTGGCCTGTTAAGAACCAGGCTGCAAAACAGGTGAGTGATGGGCAAGCAAGCAAAGCTTCATCTGTACATACAGCTGTTCCCATCTCTCATACGAACGCCTGAGCTCCTCCTCCTGTCAGATCAGCAGCAGCATTAGATTCTCACAGAAGCGTGAACCCTAATGTGAGCTGCACATGAGAGGGATCTAGGTTGCACGCTCCTCATGAGAACCTAATGCCCGATGATCTGAGGTGGAGCTGAGGCGGTGGCAACAAATATACATGAATACCAGCAGAGAGCATCATAAATCATTTGCTTGCAGACTCACATTGAAACCTTATCCCTGAGTGGCAGATGACAATTAGGCTGCATTTGGTGGCAGGCTTTATGGTGACAAGGAAGTGGATGTACTTCAATTGTACAGCTGCATCAGGGGGCGGGCTTTAAGTCAGACTCTGACACTGATTCTGCATTATGATGAGTTGTATAATTATTTCATTATCTGTCACAATGTAATCATAATAGAAATAAAGTGCACAATAAATGTAATGGTCTTGAATCATCCCCAAACCATCCCCCACCTCCGTAGCCTTGCTTGTCTATGGAAAAATGATCTTTCACAAAACTTGTCCCTGAGGCCAAAGAGGTTGGGGACCGCTGACCTAAAGGGAGGTTTGACTCCCAAGAGCTTTTCTAGGTTCCATTTCTGCTGATAGGTGGGAACTCACAGAAAGGCAGACATGTTCACGGCCCCGACTAAAGCACTTGCTTCGTTTGGATTTCCAGACGTAGAGAACACCCTCAGATGATGGGCTCTCCCACCTTGGTGTCCTGGGGGAGTGAATTCTGTGAGAGATACATTTTTCTTCCCTTTTGGAACCAGGGGTGGATCTTGGCTGAGTCCACTGCCGTTGACTTGTCGTGAGGGACTGAGGACATTATTTGGAGACTTAGAACGTGGTGAGGGAGCAGACGTGACGAGTGAAAGAGACGGGAAACGTGAGCCTCCGGTCCTTGAGCAGAAGCAGTTTCCAAACGTCCCATTCCTCCATCCTAGTCTCTTCCAGGTAACAGAATCTCCTCCATGTGTCACCCGTGAGTAATTGCCATAACAGTGCTGTATTTATGTGACCCACATTTTACCTCCCAAAGGCAGAGGAAGATCCTTAAAAACAACACAGAGACCTGACACATTAGCTGTTAATCAACGTTTGGTAGATGGGATGACTGTTTGGAAATGTTTTGGAAATGGCAGAAGCACTGTACAAACGTTCCTATTATGCGACTCACAGATGGGATATCGTGGCTGCACCCCAAGCCCTTGCTCCTGGTGCGTGGGGTATGAGCAGGTGGGGTCTCGCCAGAACTGGGGGTGCTGGAACCTCTTTCCACGGCATCTGCTTGCTTTCCATGATCCCATGTCCTGTGTGGGTCTGCCCAGCAGACGGCACTGAAAGCACCTGGGTGTGTAAATGGTGCTGTCAGAGGGTGAGCGTTGGTCCCCAGAGCACTGGCCTTATACACTCATACCACATTGTCACGTAACACAGAGATCGGCTTTGGGAATTCTATTGATCTGGGAAGTTTCAAGGGTATTCCGGATCAAAGAAGAGACAAGAAGTACCAGGGTTATGCTAAAAGAAAGAAGCACTCTTATGGAGAATTCCTCTTTATATTTTTGTTAGGGACTGAATGGTGTCCCCCTCAAATTCAAGTAATCAAGGTTAAGTGAGGTCAGAATGGTGGGGCCCTAATCCAATAGGACTGGTGTCCTTATAAGAAGAGGAAGAGACACCAGACCGCTCTCTCCCCATCCCCATTCCTCTTCCCCCGCCCCATGTGCCAGAGAGAAAAGGACATTTCAGAACAAGCCCAGAAGGTGTCTGTGTCTGTCTGCAAGTCAGGAAGATGCTTCTGAGCCTTCAGGCTAAGGTCAAGTGCAGGTCAGGAAGAGGGCTCTGAGATTTCTAGGCTCTACATGATGACGCTATAACTTCCTGTTGTTTTAGCTCCCCAGTCTGTGGTCGTTTATTATGGCAGCCTGACCAGACAAGGTCAGATCTGTGCAGAGAACGGGGTGCTACAAGAACAAATACCGAACTGTGTGAAGTGGCGTTGGAGCTGGGACCTCGGGAGAGAGCAGACGAGTTTTAGGTGCAGGCTAGAAAAAGCTTCGATTGCCTTGAAAGGGCTGTCGAGAGACATTTAAACGTGAAAGGCCATGCTGTCGAGATCTCAGACAGAAATAAGGAACACAGTTTTGGAAACTGGAAGAAAGTCAATCTTTAAAAAAAAATTTTTTTATTGTTTTTGACAGAGAGAGAGACAGAGAAAACTGAACTGGGAGAACTCCCCAGTTCAGCACATGGGTCTGCAAGGGGACTGGGGCTGGGATTCGATCTTGGGTCCCCGGCGATGCAAAGTGAGCGCTTAACCCACTGAGCCATCCCGGCTTCCCCTTGATCTTTCGTGTAAAGTGGCAAAGAACTTGGCTGAATTCTGTTCTAGTGTTTTGTGGACAGTAGAATTTATGAATGGTGAAACTGGAATTCTAGAGATTTCTTAGCAAAGTTGAAGAAGTAGCCTTGTTTCTCCTTACCCCTATCGTGAAATGCAAGAGAAGAGAGATAAATTGAAGGAATTGTTAAGGAAAAAGGAATGGGAACTTGAAGATTTGGAAAATTTTCAGCCTGTGTGTATTGCAAAAACAGGGAAAGGCATTCTGAGAACACAAAGGAGCTCTTAGTCATTTGATAAGGAGATAAGTATGTATGTGAACCATGGATTTACTTAGACTTTTTATTTTATTTATTTATATCTTATTGTTAAGTGTATTGGGGTGACGCTGGCTGGTAACAATTGCATAGGTTGCAGGCGTACGATTCTACATCACATTGTCCATGTGTTGCATTATGTGCTCACTCCGAGTCAGCTCTCCTTCCATCACCGTATACTCGATGCCCGCTCCCTACCCCCCAGCGCTCTCCGCATTTAACCTCAGGTAATCATTAAACGCTTGACTGTGTTCATGAGTCTTTGTTTCTTTATTACTTTCAGTTTTCAGCCATTTTAGCAGAAACCCAGAATAGAGATGGGGTTACAGTGTCAGAACACTTCTAGCTGAGATTCACTGGAACAGAGAAAAGGGCAGAATGGAGGAAGGCTGTCAGACCTCTGGGATTCTATAGGAGGAAATATGAGGGCTATCTAGGCATAACCATGTATTAACCTTCAAGAAAACAGAAGACTGACCCAAACGGGGGTTCAGAGTTCATCAGGATTATTGCTCCCAACACAGGCTCAGGAGACAGGGCTGGTTTCTCCCAGGTTTCAAAGGGCGGGGCCATCTCTTTGCATTATAATAGCAGCCTCTGCTGTCCCTGCCCTGAGCCCCAAAGCAGGGCCAGCGCCGAGCCCTGTGGGTGACATGGCTGTCCCAGTAGTCCTGGAGGAGGCATATGGAACCACAGCGGCTCGCTCTTCAGCGTTGAGACCAAATGGGATTCTCGCTAACTTTTGAGCACGCCTGGACCTGTCACCCACCCTCTTTCCAACTTCTCTGTTTTGGAACGGGACTGTCCCCATGCCTGTCCACCATAGGGCTGTGGAAGCGGGGAACTTGTCTGGGTTCGTAGGGTCACAGATGCAGAGGCATTTTGTTTCTCGATGAATCATACCTGGAGTTTCCACTCATATCTGATATAGAGGATATTTAGATAAAACTTTGGACTTTAGACCTTCAAGTTAATGCTGGATGGAGTGAGTTAAGACTTTCAGGGTTATTGGGGAAGCCGGGATGGCGCAGCGGGTTGAGCACTCACTTTGCAGCCCTGAGGACTGAGGATTAAATCCAGGCCTGGGCCCGTGCAGACCCATATGCTGAACTGGGGTGAGCTTCCCATGTGGGAGGCCCCGGGCCGGTTCCTGCCCTGTGTGGCCACCTGCCCACCTGTGTGGAATGAAACTATGTCGAAAGCTGATGATGTATAACTATGGAGACTGCTCTGGGCCCTCCTCCTCTCTCTCTCTCTCTCTCTCTCTCTCTCTCTCTCTCTCTCACTGTCTCTCTCTCTCTCTGTCAAAACAATAAAATAAATCTTAAAAAAAAGAAAAAAAAGACCTACAGGGGTATTGGGATAAGGTGAATGCATTTTACACGTGAAAAAGACATGAATTTGGGGGAGGCCAGAGGGCAGAATGTTACGGATTGAACTGTGTCCACATTTCCAGTTCATATACTGAGGACTTAACTCAGTTGAAAGTTGTGCTTATAAAGAGGTAATAATGTGAGGTCCGAAGTGTGGGACCTTTATCTGATGGGATTGGTGTCCTCATAAGAAGAGGAAAAGAGAGGAAGCTGGGATGGCTCAGCGGGTTAAGCGCTCGCTTTGCAGCCTCGGAGACCAGGGATCGAATTCTGGCTCCGACCCATGTGGACCCATATGCTGAACTGGGAAGTGCCCCCAGTTCAGTTCTTGCCGGGGCCTATGCGGGAGGCTCCTGGCCCAGTTCCTGCCCTGTGCAGCCCCGTGCCCACCTGTGGAGTGAAACTATATGGAAAACTAATGTCAACTATGGAGACTGCTCTGGGCCCTCCCCCTTCTCTCTGTCTCTCTCTCTCTGTCTCTCTCTGTGTCAAAAACAATAAAAATAAATCTTTAAAAAATAAAAAGAAGAGGAAAAGATGCCAGACGTCTTCTTCTCTCCATATAACCCTCCCCCGACCCCTCACCATGTGCTATAGATAAATGGCCTTGTGAGGACGGGTCAAGATGCAAGCCAGGAAGAGCTCTCATCAGGGACGGAACGGGCCGGCACCGTGTTCCGACACTTCTAGCCTCCAACACTGTGAGAAAACACACTTCTGTTGTTCTGAATACCAGGAGCTGGTGTTGTGTGACGGCGGCCCGAGCTGAGCTGTGCACCCTCCTGTCTTGCTCTCTTTGGCTCACTCTGTGCATCTCCTACGTACAAAGACACGGTGCAGCCCGGGAGTGGCCTGGGTGTGCACGCCTGACCATCCGTGTGAACGAAGCAGGATGGGAAAAGGAAATGGAGAGAGCTACAATCCACTGAATGACAACAGACTGTAGAAAGCCACTCTTCTACCTGCCTGGCCAGAAATCATTGTGGTCACTGAATTCAACTTCAGGAGCATGAAAGAGGTACAGGCTATTTCGTTTGGTCTGCGAAGTTCTGTGAAAACCACATGGATAGAGTCTGTGACATTCTGTTGCATCAGGTTTTCCTAAAACAATGTCCCCAAAGTCAGTTGGGAACAATCAACTGGCTCCCACCAGCGTCATTGCCACTTGAAGTCACACCTGAGAGGTATTGCCAGAGCACATGTGCAGGGAATTGGTGATTTGGGAGCAAGGGAAATTCTATTTTACACGACTTGGCAATCGAACAAGTGTGAAGTCTGAATTTGGGATCTCAGGTTTGCTTCTCATCCTGTAATTTGGGTTAAAGACTGGTGCCATGGTCTTCTCATTATTCAGCACAAATATTAAAATATTTGACATAAATGATCTATCCCCATCTTTCTCAAACTTTAATGTTCCTGCAGATCACACAAAAAGTTTGTGAGGATACAGATTCTAACCTGGTAGAGTTTTGTTTGTTTGTTTGTTTTGTTTTGTTTTTTAAGATTTATTTTATTGTTTTTGACAGAGAGACAGAGACAGAGAGAAGGGAGAGGGCCCAGAGCAGTCTCCATAGTTCTATGTCATCAGTGTTCAACATAGTTTCATTCCACACAGGTGGGCAGAGTCTGTGCAGGGCAGGAACTGGGCAGGGATCTACCACGTGGGAGGCACACCGCCGCAAGCTGGGCACTGATCTGGGGTCCTCCTACATGGTAAACTTGCCCCAGTGAGAACTGAACTGGGGGCCACACCCCAGTTCAGCGTATGGATCCACACAGGCCAGGGCTGGGATTTGATCCTTAGATCCCAGAGCTGCAAGGTGAGGTCTCAACCAGCTGAGCCATCCCTGCATCCTCACCAGTGGGTTTTCAATGTAGCTCCAGCTTCTGAATTTCTGCATTTCAGATTATGTTGCTGTGGCTGATCTACCAAGAGGTCACGTAGGCTGTTTATTAGACTGAACGCTGAAGTGCATAGTTTTCTCCAGGGATAAAATACCATGTGAGAGTAGGGTATTGTTTTATTTTGCAGCACCTTAAAATCGCTCTCTAAAAATGGGTCAGAACCTTGCAATCTGAAGAACTGCATCCAGGGATTGTGAAATCACTTGAACAGCCAGGGCTGGGCAGGAATATGCGCATACTACTAGTCACTGATGGGTTGTTTTCTGGCAAGTAGATCTTCAGAGGTGTACAGCACATGTCTGCCAGTGATGGATGGAAAGCGGTCCATCTGTTTTTAGGGGACATACGGGTCCGTGCATTTAAAGACAAGACAAAGCTCATAGTGTCAGGGCCAGTGAGAAAGTGTGGCTGACCAGACACTAACAACACAGCCACTTCATCCAGGATGAGCAACTGGTGTATGAAATGGTGAGGAAGGTGTGCGTCATCATCCGATGACTGGGTACGTCCCAGAGTGAAGGAAAGGTATGGAAAAGTTTGGCAACAGGTGGTAAAGCCGGAGTCCTCATTTGCAAGACCTGGTAAGTATGTGGGCGTGCTATTGTTTAGTTCAGTGCAATGACTTGTGATAAGCAAATTCCTATTGCCGATTATAACTCTCTGGCCTACTCAGGACCTCGCTCCCTCCAGACACCAGGACCTGCAAGAACCAGGTTGGCCTGGGGCTGAAATGAGGAAATTCCCAGAGGTCAAGGGAAGGCTAAGACTCCTACTTAGGAGTCTTTTGTACACTTGTACACTTTTTTGTACATTTGTACACTTTTAGGACTTGGGTCAGTGTACGTACACACGTGTCTGTATCATAGGTAAGAGATTGTAATGAATAAAGTAAGTTGAAATTCAAGAGCCTTTTTCACTTTAAAAATGTGCTTTATTCACCCAGTGTTACTGAACCAGAGGCCTCAGAAATACAAGTATACAAAAGACATCAGTTTTATGGAGCTATAAGTAAAAGTGTTGCTGTTAGTAATAATATGTTGTCACATGTGTTACCAATGGATTAAACTGGATGAACATGGTGCGTTTTGTTTTGTTTTTTTCCTTTCTCTTTTCCTTTTGTAAGTTAGCCTTGACCCTGAGACTGACGCTCTATCAATACATCTTTATGACTCCCGGCCGTGGTAACAAGAGCTACAAGTTTCAGAGGATAATTGACTTGGAACAGATTCTTCAGGATCAAGTCACTTCAACTCTTTGCCCAAATAATTCTGAATTTCTGGATTTCTTGCTATCAGTAAGACCTACAAATTTTCAGCAGTGCTAAGAGTTTGTTATGCTCCATGGAAGACATTGGGGTAAGATTGAGTTTTGAAAAACTTATTCCTTGAAGACAAGCTCATTCATCCTTGTATACTCAGTATCTTGCAAAGCATATGGGTTATATATAGGCTTGGAATGAAAAATATACAGGAATAAAGACATAAGTTAACTTTAGGTTTTGAAAAAGTTTCACGTTGCGTAACATAGGAAGTGCCTGTATTCCCACTGAATCTAAGCAAACTGTATCTGCTTGCGTTGTTCTCTATTTACTTGGCTCCTAAAATCTGGTTGTCACACAACAATTCTTGGTATACTGTGTAAATATTAATGACTGCTATTGAAATTCTCACAGTCTTCTGTTCCTACTGGCAGAAACCATTGTTGAGGTAGCCAAGAGAAGGATATAAAAAGAACAAAAGATATTTTAGTTTTATACATGATTTTTTTGTGTGTCTTTCATCCAAACCATAAAAGAAATAAAAAAGTAGGTTCCATTTCTATTCCTAATCCTAATAACTCTCCAAAGTAAAAAAGTGAGTGTTTTCAGTAGGGCTCTTAAGTTTGAAAATTAATAAGGGTATTGGAAGAACAGCTCATTTGGGTTGGGTTCTAAGAGTAGGGAAGCCTTCTGCATATTCATAATGGCTTTCCAGAAGTTTCCAGTCTTGGTGATTCTTCAGGAATAAAATATGGCATGCCTGATTGCTCTTAAGTTGCATCAATGTCTATTAAATTTGAGATTGATAGTAAGGTAGAGATAGGAAGGTGGTACAACTTTAAGTTTACCTAAAGTTAACTTATGTCTTTATTCCTGTATATTTTTCATTCCAAGCCTATATATAACCCATATGCTTTGCAAGATACTGAGTATACAAGGATGAATGAGCTTGTCTTCAAGGAATAAGTAATTTTAAAGCTAAAAGATAAAGAAAACTATCCAATTTGTATTCAAGAAGAGAAAAGAAATCCAGATAATCTCAGAACATTTCTTCAAAAGTCTAAATGCCAAAGACAGTGGAGCAACCTACAGAACCATAGGAAGAAAACACTGCATATGTACTCACTTTCATGGAGATCAGAAAGTACAACCCACACACTCTTTCAGGGAAAAATGTTTAAACAGATACTACAGCCAATCAAAAATTGAATACAATTAGGAGTTTAAACTGTGCTAGAAACAGACTCTCAATGAGCAATAACATGGGTGATTTAAAAAGCAAATGCAGCTATCAGAAAAGGGCAAAGATACATAATGAAAATGTAATATGTTTTGACAAATATTTATCAAATTCCTCTAATAAACTAGATACTATTATAGACAGTGAGATTATAGCAGTAAATTAAACTGAAAAAGAATGTAAGCCCTGCACTATAGAGCTTAAATTCTAGCAGGGGAATAAGAAAACAAACAATATTAAAAAACAAAAGAAATGCATAATATGAAATAACACTATAGCAATAATGTGGGCCCAAGAGCCAAAATTTTATGAACAAAATACGGAATTTGGGTGGAAAGGATAGAACACGTGACTAAAGCAATAAAATCCTTATCTTATGTAGAAAAAAGAAAAAGGGTTTGTCAGGTATTTACACACATGTATACAAAGAAAACCAAGAGTAGGAAACTTATTTCTTAGATGAAATAGAAATCAAAGTAAACGCTATTAAACAGGACGAAAGAAAAACTCATATTAACAACATGACTGTTCTTGCCTCCGTCACTCAGGGTTTGGTCTACAACCCCAAAAGTTAAGCCTAAAAGCTGGGCATCATTTTTGTTTTTGTTGTTTGGTTTTTTTTTTAAGATTTATTTTATAGTTTGAGAGAAGGAGAGAGGCAGGAAAGGCCCAGAACAGTCTCCATAGTTGTGTATCATTAGTTGTGACATGGTTTCCTTCCACACAGGTGGATGTGGGGCCTCCCACTTGGGGGGTGAGAACCTTCACCGCGGAGCCATCCTGGTGGTTACCAGTTGTGCAGCAGTTCAGCAAATGGGTTTGTACTGGCCAGGGCTGGGAATCGAACCCCTGACCTCATGATTGCGAGATACACGCTCAACCTGCTGAGCTATCCCAGCATCTCCTGGGCATCATTCTTTACTCCTCCTCCTCTCCCATCCCACACACCCAATCCATCAATCTCTGAATCCTGTGTTTGCATCTCTTCCACGCATCTCAGCCCGTCTCCTGTCTTCCAGGCCTACTGTCACTTTGCTCATTTCAGGCCTCACCATTTCTTGTCGGGGTTTCTACCACAACCTCGAAACTGCTCTCCTTGCCGCCTCTCTAGTTTCCATCAAATCTACTCTCCATTGGGAGATCAAAGTCATCTCTCCAAAATTTTTGAAATGGAAAATGATTTAAAAAATTAAAAAGTGATTCTGTCATTTTTGTGCATAACACACCACTGGTACCACATCGCCCTTTGTAGTTGACTGTGAGGCTCTCTCCTGGTGACATGACTCTTGCTGTGTTTTCTATCCGGCCACATGGACGTTTGTCATTGGCAAATACTGGAGCAGGTTCTTTGTCACCCTGGCACAGACTCCCCCACCTACCCTCAGCCAGTACCCCTCTCTCCATCCTCACAGCCTGGCCAGTTCCTACCAGGGGCCCAGCTTCACTTCTACTTGTAAACCTTTCCTGGCTCTCTCCTCTACGAATCGGGGTGAGCTCACATTCACGGTGTTCTGTTAGACCCTTGACCTTCCCCTTGCACAGTGCCTTTCCCACTTCATGACCACAGCCTGCTGATAGGCCTGCAGAGCAAGCTGGATTGAAGCACGTGAGCCGGTGGCCCATTCCGCCGAGGGTGAAGATCTACCCAGAAGGGCTTTCATTAAACAAAAAGTGTTTTATAAAAAGAACTAAGAATTTAACCTAAAAACTTAGAAAATAAAATAATAATAAATAATAGAAGCCAAAATAAATCAGTAGAAGGACGCAACCAATGTAAAGAAAAAAATAAACCAGAAAACAGAAAAAAAATGGTGTTTCTTCGCAAAGAAACATGCCCAAAATAAAGTGCATAAAGCTGTGGAAGGCTTACTCAAAAGGAAAAGGACACACGCCATTGAACAATTTGGTATGAGAAAAGACAACAGACATCACAGATGTTACAAAATAGTCACAAGGATGTGAAGTACAGCATAGGGAATAGTCAATAATATGGTCATAACTATGTATAGTGCCAGGTGGGTACTAGACTTATGGGGAGGCTCTCTTCACAAGTTATATAAATGTCTAACCACTATTCTGAGCACATGAAACTAATATAAAGTAATATTAAATGTCAACTGTAATTAAAGTTTAAATTAAATAAAATTATGCTTATGATTAAGAACATCTTTACTAAATGGAAAATTTTCTGGATAAACATGAATGACCAAAATTATCCTAATAAATAAGACGTCTGAAAACTCCAACAACTATGGGAGAAATAGGAAAAGATCTGAAATGATTATATTTAAAAAGAAAAACAGGCTACTAAGATAGACAGCTTTATAGCTTTCATAGCAGATTATTTCTGCTAGATAAATTATTCCATGAAATAGAACATGCTTTTAAAATTTATTCAATTTTGTATAGATGAGATGACTCTGTTTTAAAAAATTAGAATGAATAACTCAAAACTCTTGAACTAAACAGTAGTCTCAACTTTGAGTATATCAGCAGAAATCCTTAAATTATTTGCACTTCAAATACAACGGCACCTTAATAAATCATTCATCGCATCCAAGTAGGATGTACTGTGTCTTGAATTCCTGGAATTCAAGAATAACTTAATGGGAGTAATAGGTTAGCTAGCATATTACATAAATGGATCTAATGAGGAAAAATTGTGAAACTTGTAAAATCATTCCAACACCATACTGGATAAAGTCTTAGAAAACTAAAACACACTGGACATTTACTCAAATTGCTAATGATTACCCGATGGCTAAACAGAACTATTCTCATTAAAACCAAGAACAAGACTAGGAAAACTAATATCACCGTTACTATTTGTAGGAATGTTCTGGACATTAGTGTTGGCTTTTAATTGACCAAATCTGTTAATATGTTTTTGCTTTGATTTGGCTGCAGAAGACAAAAATAGACAAAAACCAGCTTCAGCTGGATTTCTGGCACCCCGAAATCCAGACTAAAAATCATAATTATGTAGATGACCATCCCATTTAATCAGTGACGATTGACAGGTAATATTGGACTAAGTCTGATGAGATATTCATTTTGTCCACCGGTCAAGTATTAGCCATTTTGTGTGGGTTAGTCTAGAACAGATATGAAGAGACCGTGTTAAATAACTGAATGTAGAGGGCATTCTATATCCGTGGAGATAAGCGGCAACATCTGAGGAATGAACCAGTGATTGTTAGGATGTGCCTGGTGAGGAAGGTTCTTTACCTAAACTCAATGTCTCTGACACAGGTGCTTAACAACTCGTGTTTCCCAGCATGCTCTTAGCAAACAGACACAAAACGAGATTGTTTGGCACCTGAACCCAAATGTCCTTTCCCACCACTCACCTCCTTTCCCTAATGAGCCATCAAGCTAATAACAAGAGAGAGCTACAAGGCACGGGGTCACTCTGCCGGGACACAGTCCCTGGGGTGCATGCAGCTGTGACTGGGGGAAGCATGTCTGTCCCCAAGGTGCCAAGAGAATGTCTGTAAGACAGCTGACTTTCTCCGTGGGAGCTCCATCCTAAACTAAGTGAGGCTGGCGGGGGTTTGCTGGAGCCTGTCACAACATCCATTTTGAACCAACTAAGGTTTATAAAAAATAATAATAATAATATAAGGAGAACAATAGAATTAGATTATATCACACTAGCAAGTTCATAGGATTGTTTGCACACTAGGACTCACTATAACATAAAGTAATCACTAAAAACGATTTAATTTGTGGTTAAGTTCACATAAGCCGTGGGTATTTGGGGAAATGTGCTGCTTGTGAATTCTCTACATCTTGTGAAGATAAGTTAACACTTTAAATTTTCACAAGGAGGTAAAATTTTAAATCATGTACAACAACAATCTAGGTGATTTATCCGGGTATACTAGAGTGTGAAAAAAAGAGTATTAAAAAACTGAGGAATCAGAAACACAATTCATGTTTCTAATCTACCCTCAAAAAAAAGATTTAACAAGAATCCTCTAAGATCATCCTTTATGTCTCTGAGTCTTCACGGGTAAATAGTTACTAAAAAGCTTGTTGAAATGATTGCTACAGACTAGCAGACATTTCTAGTCATCGAAAATGAAAGATTATTCAGATTTTCACAATCTATAAATCTGAAGTACAAGGTCCGCTCTTTGTGCACATATTACTAAAACATCATTTCCTGAATTTCATTTTCCTGTGCACAAGACAGTACTGATGTCATGAAAGGAACTACTGCTGTATGCTGTGTCTTTGTTGTGGGGACAGGCAGAAGCCATCGGAAGTCCTAATTTGACAGCATGGTGAGTAAACATGCCTAAGGAGCTCAATTTCTCTCTTATGTGCTGACTGAGAGAATGAGGACACAGATAATGAATCTGATGAGGGAATATTTACAAAAATAGAAAATCGGTGATAATTATGATCAACAATGCACAAGCAGGAGGAAGGCGATGCAGGCATTAGGAGCCACGCACATGTGCTGTTTTACCCGCCCCCTTCAGCGGTGGCGGAAAACGAATTCTAGCAAAGCATATTTTAATAGGATTACGGTACCTACCCCAGGGGAAAGATCACATGGCTCTCCTTAGTCATTGATCAGAGACGAACTACATGGTGGAGAAGAGATTTTGGAACTGGCTTGCCATGTTTAAAAAGGTGAGAGTGCAGCAGGACATGTGAAAAGCCAACTTGAATGAAATCAAGCCTCAATCCCACACGTTACAGACACTGGTCGCAGTCTAGAAGTTTGTTCATTGGAAACTGCTCAAGATATCATCCAACTGATGAGTCTCAAGGGTGCAAATTTCTAGGGATGCTGGGATAGCTCAGTGGTTGAGCGCTTGCCTCACCATCATGAGATCGGGGGTTGATCCAGGCCCCGGCCTGTGCAACCCCATTTGCTGAGGTGCAACTTGTAACTGTGGAGGCAAAGGTTCTGGCTTCCCATGAGGGAGATCCCCCTGGTTGGAGTCCCATCCCACGCAGCCCCACATCCACCTGTGTGGAATGAAACCATGTCACAACTAACGATGTACAACTATGGAGACTGCTCTGGGCCCTCCTCACATCTCCCTTTCTCTCTCTCAAAACAATAAAACACATTTTTTTTAAAAAGAGTGCAAATGTCTTACATTACTCCTGGTATAAAAATACTGCTATCACACCACTCCAGAGAGGCCAGGATCTTTTTACAGAGCAGAAACTGAGATGCGGAGGGAAGATCAGGAATTATCTCGACATTGGAAGCTGATTCCATTCCTTCTCAGCATTTGTAGGTCCAAGGCGGGAAGACAAATTTTGTTCTTATCCAATGATTAAGTTAAATGCAGAATATATTGGAGATAGGAGTATAAGCGAATGTAAAAGTCTCCAGTGTGATTCTGAGAGTATTCTGAAAGCATCTAGCCCCAGCAGCACACAAAACTTCAGTTAGTGAGATTGTTACAGTGAAACTACATCATCACCATCAACCACATCTTCCAGGCCAGGAGTCCAAGGGAAGGTCACTTTCCCTCATTGTTACTGTCAGAGAGAAAGGGAAGCTTGGTGGCAGCATGTCCATCAGCAGTGCTTATTCTGATAGAACAATCTAGAAAAATCTCCCATGTTGCTAAAACTGAGCATTCAGTTAACATCATCAACGTGCTATTAGTTAATACCCCCAGGAGCAATTTAGTGACAAGAAATGAGGAATTACCAGTCCTAAACCACAATATCAAATTTCAAAACTAACTAAATAAATAAAACAGGACTACTAAAAATGTTAAGAATAAAATTATAATGATGATTCTAAGTAAAATTTCAGCTTCACTTTGTATTCCTGCAATTTATTCTATATTGACGCTACATAGCTTTGCCACCATTTTGGCTAAGTATTAATACCTCACATTTGGCCTTTCGATATTGCTCCAAGACATGTAGTCCATATCGCTCTATTTAACATGGTTCTGAAAATAGTAGCTAACGCATTAAATCATAAGATCAAAATTAGGTATAATTCCTAAAGGGAATGAGACAAAAATTACCATTTTTGCAGATGCCATGAATACAACGATAGAAAGCTGATGAGCATCAACTGAAATATTCTTAAGTTAATGAGCATTCATTAGCAACCCAAATGTTTAGCAGCTTAGAGTTTTAAAGTAAGATTTAAATAATTAGAAAGTACAATGTTTATTAGTGGGACAAATTAGCATTGTAAATGTGTAAACACTTCTTAAATGGTTGGAATTTATTTTGCAGCTTAATGAAAAATATCAAAAGATCAGCTAGAGGAATGGGTGGGTAAATTGGCTAAGATTTTTTTTTTTTAATTAAAGTGATGGGAAGCGAATTGCTCTTTCATGCATAAACTATGTTATAAAGTAACATTGAGTAAAATAGTATAATTGTACTGAAAAAATGGAAATATAGACCTGAAACAAAATAGATTGTTAGAAACAGATTCAAAATCCATGGAGAAGGGATGGGGTTAGTACTACATTCTATAAGGAAACCAGTCAAGTTCACTCTCTCTCTCATATTATAAGCTCTTCTTAAATATTAATTTGATTTAATATTAATTTGAATTAATATTTAAGAAGAGCTTATAACAGTGTCTGGCACATAGTAAACTCTATGTATTTATTAAATAAATAAATAAAACATAAGGTATCAAGATAAATTAAAAAGTAAAATATTAAACCTTCAGCAATAAAGAAAATACAGGAAAATAGGGAAACTTTTATACACAAAAATAAAAAATTGATATATTTGGCTACAAATTGTCCGGAAACAAAATACAAAGCAAACAAGCTGGGTAAAGATCTTTTCTAACAAACGTGGTAAACAAATCTATAGAACATTTCTACAAATCCATAAGAAGGCTGGAAACATCTCTTGATAAATAAAGTACATGAACAGACAAGTTACAAAAGCAATAGGAAATTTTGATAGACCTAAGTAATACTAAATCAAAGTAGTGAAAATTTCAAACACTGGTAAAGATGACAGAAAATCTCAATATTTTAAAATTCTGTTAAAATCATCTTTTTTCAAAATTAAAAGGGTCATGGTGAAAAGGATTTCTATTAAAATCAAAAGTTTTCTTTCCTTCTCCCGACTCCAAGTCCAACTTCCTAACAGCATATGCTTAACCCTGTTTCTTCCCATATTTATGTTCATCTCTTGTAAGTAATAAGCTTAAATTGCTTTCCTTGTTTTTATCACTTTTATGCCTGTTATTGACCCGTGCAACAGCAAATGAAATTTCATCCCTTTTACAACACAACTTCCTCTTCTGTCCTGTCCCAGGCATGCAATTATATCACTTTTTAAAGTTAAATTATTACATTACTATGACCATGTAAATATAATTTCCTGCAAAACAAAGTAATGTTTTATGATTATATGTCTTTCACGTTTTTTTTTTGTTTTTGGCCCCTGGCCCGCTGAGTTTCTGATTGCCTTTATTTTTTACAGCACCAATTGCCTTTATTATATTGTCAAGCCTTTTCAGACTTTTCATAACAGGTGTGACAGCAAATCCTCTCCTGAACTTAGATCACTCTCAGAATCCTAGATCTTTCTATTGCAATCTGGGCTGGTTACTCTGCAAAGATTTGTTTAAAAGACTATATAGAAAGAAAGGGTGTGGTGAGACAAACAGAGCTGGTAGAGTGTAAATTATTACAACCGCTCTAGAAAGCAAATTGTCAGTATGTGTCAAAGTCATAAACATTCCAGGACTTTGACACCATGTTTTGCTTCTAGATTTTTTTTTCTAAGAAAATAACCAGAGACATTAAACAGGGTTATGTTCAAGGATGGTCACGGCAATGATGATTACATAAATGAAAAATTGGAAGTGGTTTCAACGCCTGCTGATTTGTAAATTGTGACTAGATTATGGAATCCTCTGGATTCATTAAAATTCATCAGTGGCATACATTTTGAAGTCTACTTTTGGGACATACCTCAAAGAGAGAAGTGGCTTTCTCTTTTTATTTATTATTACTATTATTATTTTTTTTTGACAGAGATACAGAGACAGAGACAGAGAAGAAGGGGGAGGGCCCAGAACAGTCTCCATAGTTGCACATCATTGGTTTTTCCACATAGTTTCATTCCACAGGTGGGCGGGGCTGCACAGGGCAGGAACTGGGCTGGGGTCTCACCCTGGTGAGAACTGAACTGGGGGAGCTCCCCAGTTCAGCACATGGGTCCGCACGGGCTGGGGCTGGGATTCGATCCCCGGTCCCTGGGGCTGCAAAGTGAACGCTTAACCCACCGCCATCCTGGCTTCCCTGTTCTTTAAGTGCTAAAACCGACTTATTAGAAAACCATGTGATTGTCCACCAGCCAGGCCACGTTACACACAGTGAGAAGACAAAGACAGAGACAAGAAGTCAGCTCTCAAAGTGAGCTGCATATCCTAATAGAGTGACGTTAGACAAGTGTGAGCAAAGTCCAAGTGCTGAATTACTGTAGAGTAGCTAGCTGCTCACATGGGCAACTCTAAGGAGCAGCCTTGATTTTTAATTGATTGACACTAATGGAGCTTCCACGCAATGAGGAGCATGGCTGTGAATGAGTGGGTCTCAGGAGTTAGCTCAGTTAGACAAGGTGGGGGAGAGGTGTCACTGGAGAAAAGACAAAGTTCAGGCCAGAGCCACAAACAATTGCCCCAGCTCTAAGGTCCTGGGGTTGGGTGTGTGGGAATGAGTAGACGCACCTTGAGAATTACAGGGAAATTATGTCATCGGGGGAAATCCAGGATCCAGGTGGAATGAGGCAGAGGAGAAGGTATGGAAGGAAAAGTTTCTAAAGCTTCTTGGCAGCACCTTCCAGAGAACATAATAATGGCAGCAGATTTGAGGGCAGGTTGAGTCAGGTTGCTCTGAATGAAATGGAGAGTTCAGGGTTCCCGAAGAGGAGAAATTCTGGAAATTGAGGGGTGAAGACCCAGGACATCCACAGAACCAATTGATAGGCTTGACAGCCTCAGGGTTGCAACTAAAACTTCGGAATGAATTTGCCTCCACAAACTATTGTTTCAAACACCTGACGGCCTTAGGCTGATCAGGATTTTGAAGGCTGATGCCATTAAAAAGTATGTCAGGAAAGGAAGGCTTTGCAAGAGAATGGCGCAGTAAGAAGGATGGATTTAGGATTATCTGTCATGTAAAGCGAATGGCACAGAGGAGAGAGAGTTTCAAGGGTAGAGATAAAAGCCTGAAAGTCCAGCATTTACTCAAGATAGCTGGGGCAGGCCATATACCCAGAGAGCTCAAGGGTTCTGGGATTGTGTGAAATCCTGGCTAAATTTTGAGTCAGGGTGGGCTGAAGTGTTTATTTGGCTTCCTAGCAGAATGGACTCTTCCAACATGAATGCAAATATATGCCAGATGTGGCTCTGACTTTGGACCAATGAAAGGGGGAAGAGTAAAGTAGTGAAGGAACACCAAAAGAAGGAATGAAAAAGGATTCATGCTTTAGAAGTAGATGTACAAAAAGTTTCAATTAACCACCCGATGATGATTTGCTTTCCCACTGCTACAGATGTTTGGTTTTTAAGCCATGGCATAATCTAAATGGGCGGAGTCGCAGGCGATTTGCAGGTTTACATGTGCTTTCTTATTTCTGGGGAATTCAAGGAGTCAAAGTGCACAATCCTCTTTCGAGCAGACCATATAACTGTCAGAAAGACAGACCGCTCACTTAATTATTAGCATTTGAATGGTTGGTTGTCCCAAATTTTGAGAAATGCTTCATGTAGGTGGTAGAGAGTGTACTGGGTTTTCTGACAAACAAGATGAAAAGCAACTCAAGCCCTCTTAGTCAGCCTGTGATCTCATTCCAGATTCCTAAGGAGTTGCACTCAAGTTTCTGAAGGTCACCTGCTGAATACAATCTTTTTTTTTTTTTTTTTTTTTGACAAATCTATAGAACATAGTTTGTCCAGTCTTCAAAAGAAATCCCATTCTCTATCTTATACTTATAACCCCTCTCCCCAAACCAGTGGAAATAATTTTCTGGAGTGATTACACAAAAGGCATCTGTTACAAAGGATGTAGAGAGATAAACTATAGATGGAGAACAGAAACAACATGCAAGCTCTGTGTGCTACCTTTGCACTCATCCAGGGTCTGGGCACTCATGAAGTCACCTCATTTTTTACCCCGTTGACACTGTCCAGCCCACCACTCTGGGTTTGCAAAGAAGCTTCTATCTTCCTAATACTTGACTTCCACCAGCAGAGTTCTCCCAGAAAAATCTTTCACCGCCATAAATCAACTTGGCCATTATTGATGCTTGGCCCGAAGTTACACAAACACAATGAGATCCTGAAAAAGAGGGTTAAGTGGGTTATTCTGGACATCTTTCATGAGACTCACATTCTCCACGCATTTCTCTTCTGTGTTTTCCTTTTCTGAGCAGCTTCTAAATTTCAGTGTAATCATTTTCTTCATCCTCCCCAGTTCCCTGTTAAAAAAAGAAAGGAATGTGTTTCTAAGAAATCATCTTTGGGAACTGACCTTTGCGTTTTAAGTTATAATTCTCTTGTCTTGATTCCTAGAAAGATTGGGAGGGAGTGTGACCGTATAAGTCTAACTCTCCTGAAAATTAGGTTTGAGCTCACAGAACTATTTTTATTTTTAACCTCATTCAAAGGCTCAATGTTGTTTTCATTAAGAAGCACAATGTCATTCACCCACAGATCCAAATCACTGTTTTTACCTGTAACACTCAAGAGTTTCTATTAAGTAAAGATAAAGAGTGATCCTTAATGGAAAATGAAGATGCACCGATAATAGTGCTAATATTCTCACTTTCTTATGGTCGGGTTCTTGCTCATCAAGATTCCATTGACTCTGGTGAGGAAAGAAACCCAGGCACCTGAAGCAGGATGGCTGATAGTGGGGGCTCATAAATAGGAGCATGGGGTTTAGAATGAGAGCAATCTGGGCTTGAATCCATTGTTTCAGTAACTGAATAAACGTGGAAAGTTTCTTCGCCTCTCTGAACATCAGAGTGTGTAGGTGATCAACGAAGGTGTGGACAAGTGGATCTCAAGTACTAGTCCTGGATGGCAGTAACATCATTATCGCCCCCAAACCAAGGAGAGAATACACAAAAGGGGATGTGGTGTGAGGTTTCTGTTTGAATTCAGTAAGCCGGTGGGAAGAGCTGTCACTGATGAGAGGGTGTCACAGACACAAGACAGGGCAGATGGGACAATAAGCGACAGAGTAGGAGGAAAGTAAAAGGTGACGTAAGTGATCTGCTCTGCCCATGTGTTTCCTAATATTAGTAGAGGCATCTTTTAAGGAGAATTTGAGAGCCTAGAGCACATGATTTCTTAACCGGGGCTTTCCTTTAGGAACCATGTTCTCCATCTCAACTCTATGTCTCTGAAGAGACAAGTCCAATACATGAGGAATAGAAAAGAGGCTTGAGGGCTGGAGCATTCAGCCTCCAATAGGAATGCAGAGGCCGAGAGGAGCATGGGAGGGAGGAGGGCAGTGGGTTCCCAGGAGGACAGAGCTTTACTAGAAGCTTCCCAGATGCCAACAGCAATGGGAGGTCTTGATGTTCGGTCTGACTGAGTGGAAGCTTTGCACCAGACCGTGTCTGATGCCCAGCAAGGTGCCTGGACTGACAGGTTATAACATCTTAATGTGTTGAGGGAGTGAACATGAGGAGCTACCTGTTATAGGTTGAATTGTGTCCCCTCCAAGTTCATATGTTGAAGCCCTAACCTAGAAGTGTGACTGTATTTGAAGATGGGCCTTTAAAGAGTTAATTAAGGTAAAATGGGGTGGGGAGGGGCTGCCTAACCCAACTACTGGTGTCCTTAGAAGAAGAGAAGATCAGGACACACAGAGAGACACCAGACCTGTGCATAACAAAGAGATGATCTAGACAGACAGAGGGAGAAGATGGGTCTCAGAAAACCTAACTCTGCTGCCATCTTGATCTTGAGCTTCTAGATTCTAGAAGTGTGAGGCAAGAATTTTATCTTGTTGAAACCACCCAATCTATGGTGTTTGGTTATGGCAGACCTAGCAAACGAACACACTACACTCCTCATTTTCATCTCCCTTCAGATAACAATGGAGCCTTAGTTATATTTGTTGTCTACCCTCCTGGTAACAACTCCTTTTTATTTTTAATTTTTGTTTTTTTACATTCTAAATGACTAACTTGGGAAAGTGGAAAAAATGAAGTTGGAGAAATTTAGACAGACGTGGAGGGGGAACAGAAACAAGAGTCTACATGAACAATGCAATTGAGATGGTGTAAGATCAGCATGATACAAGGATGAGGGAGCCCTCCCCACCCTTTTTCAGTGACTCAGAGACTGGTCACAGATCGACAGAGTTCTTTCCTAGAGAATTCACTGGTGTGCAGAGAAGGGGCAGAAAGAGGCATCATTTATCTCATTGTCTCAGATATGGGACAGAGCGGGATGTGATGGGGAGAAGATGGAATTTGGGTGTTGGTGAGGGAAATAAGGAGACCAGAGAAAAAGCCGGGGGCGGGGGTGGGGGGGAATGGACCCTGTGACTGCCTCCCACATTTTTATACATGCAAAGTAATTCAGCACAACATGAAGGAAGAAAAGGGAGCTAATAATGATCAAATTTTACTCTTTGTGGAATGTGTGCCAAAGAGAGACTTGAAAGGGAAAAGAAATGGAGAAGGTGCCTTAAAAGCATCACGTTGGATCTCAAGGGTGTCTCAAGAGAGTTTGGGGAGGTGGGGAACGGTGTAGAGAGGAACAGTAGGAAGGATGTAATGAAGTGCTGCTATTCTACTTATTATTAAGTGCCCGTGGCATGATCTCGTTTACTTAATGGGGATTCAGTCATGAAAGACATAGCCCATCGTCCCCACAAAGATCTTCCAGTCCCGTGGTGAATGGGAACAAATAAATTGTGACTGTACTACAGTGACAGACATGCTAACGTGGGGGACATGGGGCAGGCAATGGGAGCATGCGCTGTAAAGCAATTAGCCGCTTCAGAATGTTTAATAAAAGACTTTGCCTTTTCACCAGAGTGCAGTGAGTTAGTACAGGAGCAAACTGGTTGACATTAGGACAGAGCCCTGTGAGTGAGAAGCACAAGGCAGGTTTAATAAATCACGGAAGGTAGCCCGTGAAAGGAGAGCGCTTTCTGATGGAAAAGGTGGCAACTGATCTTTTAACTGTTGGTTTCATTTCAGCCCCAGTTCCCACGTCTTGTGTTTCTCCCCCCGTTAGAATGTAAGGGCATGAGATCAGGGCCTGTGTTTCCACAACTCTATGACCAGCACCTAGAATCCTGCTTGGTCTATACTAGTGTCTACGTAAATACTTTCTTAACGAGCTAACAACCTTTACACTCCTGTCTGGGGCCAGGCACGGTGTTGAGGGCTTTAAAATCTTTGTCTCATTGGACGTTCACCATCGCCAGGTGGCCCGGTGGCCTATGTGGAAACTGAGCCTCAGAGAGGCAAGCCGTCCAAGCACAAATCGCTAGTAAGTGTCAGCTCTGGGATGTGGCTCAGGCCTTCTAACTTCACTCCCAATAATGTGCGGTTTACCTCGGGTTTAAGTAATTTTGGTCCTTGGGTGGCAGGTTGGGGCCCTGGATGCGATATAATATTTGGGATATTTGGAAGTTTTCTTCTTTCTGCTGAAGTATATCTCTGAAGATTCATAATGTGAACGAGGTCACTTACTAGTCAGTTTCCTTCCAGATCTAAATGTTTAGTGATATGTGAGAACACCAGGCAGCATCCAATTGCTGTGACCCCAAGAACACCTCCAGTGGTCCCCTTGGGTCCCCCTAAGGGGTGACTGCTCAGACATCAGCCACCAGGGCCCCTCCGGTGGCCATGGCTGCTGGTATCCCTGCTCCTTCCCTCATCCATGCTCTCTTTCGAGTCAGATGGACAAACAGAAAGTGTGGTCCCGATGAGTCATTTTGGGCCCTGACGCCACTTCTCACTCAGAGGGCAGGAGAGGGATGCGAAGGCATCTTGGCATGAATTCTTGAAGAATGAGACTTGGCCCAGTTGTACATATTTGTTTTGTTATAAAATGCTGATTAAACTAGGTATCTTTCACGTGACACAGCAGGTCTGCAGTTCTTCTCTACTGTCAACCAAAATTCGCTTTCCCCTCAACCTGGCCAGGAACACGGTAACTCATCCTATAAATAAAAAACATCCTCCCTGTCTTTGTAATAGGATCCAGGAAAACACTAAGAAAATGCTGTTTTGGGAAAAGTCATGGGGACATTTAGAGGGTAGTATCCAGGAAGCCAGGATGGCTCAGTAGGTTAGGTGCTCGCTTTGCAACCCCGGGGACTGAGGATCAAATCCCGGCTTCAGCCCGTGCAGACCCATATGCTGAACTGGGGTGTGCTTCCCGTGCGGGAGGCCCCCAGTTTGGTTCTTGCCCTCCCTTCCCCCTGCCCCATCCAGCCCCTGGCTTGAGGGGGTGTGCCTCCCATGCAGAAGGTCCCCAGCCCAATTCCCACCCTGCATGGCCCCCACCCACCTGTGTGGAATGAAACCATGTGGAAAATTGATGACAAACAACAATAGAGACTGCTCTGGGCCCTCGCTCTTCTCTCTGTCTCTGTCTCTCTCTGTGTCAAAAACAATAAAATAAATCTTAAAAAAAATAAATAAATAAAGGGCAGTATCTTTGCATGCAAGTCTGCCTTCTTAATTAGCTGGTTAGAATGCAAAGTGAGGACTTGGAGTGAGAGGGCCTTAGTGTGCTTCTGTGTGTGTGTGTGTACAACTGGAGCAGATTTTTAATATATATTTTTTTATTTATTTTTATTTTTGACAGAGAGAGAGAGAGAGAGATACAGAGACAGAGAGAGAACTGAACTGGGGGAGCTCCCAGTTCAGCATATGGTTCCACATGGGCCGGGGCTGGGATTCGATCCCCGATCCCCGGTGCTGCAAAGTGAGCACTTAACCCACTGAGCCATCCCGGCTTCCCCGAAGCAGATTTTTAACATGAAAAAAGTTTTGTTATTATACACAGATGTTGGTAGTTTCAGGGCAATTCCAAGGAAGGAGGATATTGATCCAGCTGGTATTTTCTAACTGAGGAAAAAGAAGGGAACTAAGTGAGAGTGTGGACATTGTGCTGAGAGCTTTCGAATGTTCCTCATGATTTCGATTTGTATTTGAAACTATGTGTCACTGAGTACTTTCTAAAAGTAATGTCCTGGACAAACGCAGGGAAACAAAGATGAATAAAGCACATTCCTTTCCACCAAGGAATTTATAGTCTTGTAGGTGAGGGAGGACAACAGCAGGTGATTGTAATTGGGTGTAATAACGTTATGCAAGAAGTCTGTGCAGAGTTATTATGCAGGAGCGCTTAGGAGGCGCACCTACTCTTAACCTTGACCAAAGGATGACAAATTCGAGTCCAGGTGGCCAGACCTGGCCTGGAAAAAGGCATGTGGAGGGGTTTTAGGACAAATTCCCCAAGGAGGGGACATACGCTTTGGTTCTGGAAACATCAGGGCAGTAGTGTAAACAGCAACATTGCAGGCAGAGGGAAAAACATGAGGAGACAGCTAGAGGCAAGACAGAGCGTGACAAGTTCAAGGACACTGCTGGAATAGATACGGCTGGGGAGCAAGGCCATTTTTAAGAGTTTAGGCTCATCTTGATGATTGTAGGAAAGCCGTGAACATTTTAAAGTAGGGAAAATAGAATTCGTTTTGCATTTTATACAATTAAATCTGTTGGCATGTTGAAGAAAGACATGCCACAGTTTTCATTTGTTGACTTATTCTTTTCATGTTTAATTATCTGGAACTATAAGGAATGAGGGAAGGGAACTTGCTATAATTGCACACTTATATGCTCCCCTCATTATTATGCTGGTGGTTTGTCCAGTTAGTTCCCCATGAAACTTTGTATGGGAACTTCAAGTGAGCTATCAAATACACTTTTAATTCAAGTTGACTGTTTTGCAATGTCTTGAATGAATTATGGACCAGGCTGTTGGGCATGCCAACGAGTGGAGATGATGCTAAGACAGACTGGGTACAAGTGGGAAGGAGGGTGGGAGAGGCACAGGTGTAGCGGATGCCTTGTGCATTTCTGTCTTGGGAAACTAGGCGGGTGGTGGGAACACAATCTCCAATGTCTATTGAGCACTAACTATGTGCCAGGTATTATCCTTCAGGCTTTACATAGAGGAATTCATTTAGGAATGACAACCAACACACTGATGTGAGTACCACTCTTTCCACACTTCACAGATGAGAAAATGGAAACATGGGAAGGCGAAGTAGTTTACCCAAGGTCATAGAATTAGTGAGAAACAAACATGGGAGTAGTCAGTTTATAGAGATCCTGAAGACAAAAAAAAGAATATCCCAGAAGGCACCTGTCTGGTGAGCAAAGGAAAGAAACTCAGAATGTTCCAGTGTTTCAGGAGTTGGCAGGGGAATAGATGTCTGTGAAAGAGGTGGAGTTGGATCAGCTCAAGAGGGTGAAGACCTCCGAAGACACTGGTGTAATAGAGGCCCAGGGTCCCAGGTTGGGATGAGGACATGCAATCTGGGAAGCCACAGAGCTGGGATTCACCATTCCACCGCCCCGTTGTGACTCAGGCCGAATTTGGAGATCAGGCAACGTCATTTCATTTTGACCTTTGAACTCTGGATGATGCGGAATGATGGGGAGTGAGAGGTGGGACTTGGTTATGAATTAAAATTTAGATTTTCCTCTTCTTATAACACTCATTGCTTGTCTAATTTCCTCTGTAGGAAATCTTTTTAGTGATTCACTGAAGGAGTTAGAAAACGGCCTGATTTCAATGATCTCGCCTCTGTTGTCTCCAGGAAGAACGAGCTAGGAGGAGACCTCCTTATCCAGTCATCCCTCCCCAGTGCTCATTGCTGGTAGTTACCTTGATGGCTTACAGCTCACAGAGTTCGTTGGCAACCCTTCTTATGTTACAATAATTGCTAAGGTAACCTCGCTGAACATTTTCTCTGAATGAAAATGCAGCCCATGGCATCAATTCTCAGGGAGCTCTGCTTTTCTCAGGCCACTGAGGACTGGCCATTTTTTCTCCTTTTCTTAAATTGTGTCAGCGCCAAAAGGCGCTGTAATCCTGTTGGTCTTTGTCTCTATGACCACATTGTTGGAGCTCCTGGGAAGGTCTTTAAGCCCTGATGCCTGGCCACCCTCCCTTCTCAAACGAGTCACAACCACACCCACCTTCATATATAACACACACACTCCATACGGTTACTGTTCTATCTACCACACACACCATACAAGTACTTTTCCTTTCAATTCTACATTTAAAAATCTCTTGCTACATTTACACAATGGAATACTACTCAGCGATAAGAAATGATGAAATACAGTCATTTCTGGCAACATGGATGGACCTAGAGACCATCTTATTAAGCGAAATAAGTCAGAATGAAAGAATCCGGAAACAT
>PVKE010004971.1:0-61475 GCA_004027555.1 Craseonycteris thonglongyai | reverse complement strand
ACCAAATATATGGTGATACAAGGAGAGCTGACTCTGGGTGTTGAGCACACAATGTAGCACACAGACAATGTATTGTAGAATTGTACACCTGAAACCTATGTACAGTAATTTTTACCAACCAATGTCACCCCAATAAATTTAACAACAACAAAAACAACAAAAGAGCCATTACAGAATAAAGAAGACTAGGGCTGGGTAAATAATTGGATATGGATTTGAGAGAGAGAGTTGTAGAGAGAGAGAAAAGAGGCAAGAGTGTCACCTTGGTTTCCAGTCTGGGGGCACTTCTTGAATTTCTCAGGAGGACGTTTCATTGTTATGTTTACTAGAGTAGCTCTTCGGGGTCCCTAGAGTATGACTATCCTATCTTTCAGATGACGATATGGAGCCTGCAAGTTGCTCACATTTATTTCTAGACACTTAGATTCTAGGAATCCCGACTCTGATCTTATGTTTGTTTTGGAAGCTCTGGAGTCCTTGGAAGTTCATGCCTAGAGAGTCCTGTTTCCTCTGGCGCCACGACGCCTTGTGACACAGGCTTCGCTGCCCTAGTACCTGAGGCAAATCTAAAATATGGGGCAGTGTGGTCTTTTATACAATCCTGAAACAACACTTTCTTTTCCCCGCAAAGGCAAGATAGACCGCTCTCAGCGCAATGTCAACAGGGCTCATTACTTAGGATAGTGTAGTCCATCCCTGCTGCACTGGCTGTGAGGTGGTATAACTTAGGATCGCTGCCAACAGGACTAAATTCAAACCAGCCACCCAGAATCGACAGGTTCTCTCTTGCAGTAGGAATCCGTGGACCCAGGAGTGCAATTTGAACTTTCGAATCAATTCAACCAGATGACCTTTCATCAAGTGGAGTCACCAGGGTAGCAGGGACACCAAGAGCACACGTAGGCGAACCTATCTGCATCCAGGTAAGGTGTTGCATGAACCCACGGAAGGCGGTGTTTAGGTTTTTCATAAAACACCCCTTGGAGCCACCCGCGAAGGCTCCACTGTTGTGAGTTTGCGTAGCCAGGAAGGCTCCCTAAGGACAATATGCAGTTCTCTCCTCTGATTCCACTCACTTTCTTCTTGTCCTGAGCTCATTAGAAATAAGGGACTGTGCTTCTTGTCACTCACACACTTCTTCATAGATGCACGAACTATTATTAATTCTTTATTCAGCTTCTTTTTTTTTAAAAGAGAGTTTCTTTAGCCTTTCCTCAGAGGGAATATTAGTCAAACCTTTAATCATTTTAGCTGCTGTCTTCTGGACCGCCTCCAAATGTTCCACAGAGCATTTTATCTGGATGAGCTGAAACAGAATGCAGTAGGGTAAAAAAAATCTCATTAATCCAGACCCTGCCAACTTGAAATTTGTGATAATTCAGGCGGGGATTTGCTTAACTAACTTTTCTTTCATTGATTGTGCAAGTTTAAGGCACACCAAATCAGGAGGCAGGGCAACCATAGAAGACATTCTAAATTCTCCTGGGAGCTAACTTTTCTTCCAAGTGTATCAGTACTGTACTTTCCCACGGAGCCACTTGTAGGCCAAGTACTACCTGGACATTTCAGCCACTTCCCTAAAGACTTTACTCTAAGCTACAGTACAAAGCCAGATTGAGTTGTTGCTACTGTGATTGTATCCTCTCTCTCTGCCATGAGAATATTTATTGGACCAAAGGCCTTAAATTTATCAGTCTGATACTGTTCCAACATTCTAGGCTGTAAATCCTGTAATTTCTGTACATAATCTAAAATTACACAATTATATTTCAGTTTGGTGTTGGGCTTTAAACCAACTCAGAGAGGTAACTTTTCATGAATTTCTATGATACATTTGTTTTCTGTTTACGAGGATTGCACTAATCCACATTTAATTACAAAATACGTTCACCTTGCAAGTCCAAATTATTCACCCATTATCCATTGAATGAACTGCTATTATATGGCTACTTTGGGCACAGCTGAGCTAGATACTATCAAAGAAGAGTAAGACATTGCCTCTGTTGGGAAAGTCTCTTGGCCTGGGGGTGAATATTACAACATAGGTGTCAATAGGCTTCATTGAGAAGAAAGAGCACACAGTGGTCCCTAAGAGACCAAAGAAAGCATCCTGACAAGGGGTACTTCTGGAGAAGTAGCCTTATCTCAAAGGGGAATAGGACTTTTCCAGATGGAGAAGGTAGATGAAAGAGATTATACAATATCACAGAACTCTGGATCCCTTATTAAACTTCACATACGGCTGTTATGGCGACTGAACCATTTTGTTAGGAAATCTTTCAAAAAGCAGTCTTGCTCCCCTGGATGAACATGAGGTCTGACAATTAAGTTTGCAAACTCATCCTAGAAAAAAGTTACATGCCTCACTGCTGAATATCACTGTGGTTGTCTTCGAAGTACTCCTTTTGGGAAACTGTACACCAATGCCAGTGCTTAGTCCATCCTTCAAAGCAGTTTTGGAACTCTTTTTCTGGACTGGCTATCAGCGCCATCATTTTATTGCCTTTGATGTTATGAATGTCATCAAATGGTCTTCCTTTCAATATTTCCTTTATCTTTGGGTAAAGAAAAAACTCATTGCAGGTCAGGTCAGGTGAGGAGGGAGGACGTTCCAATATAGTTATTTGTTTACTGGCTAAAACCCCCCTCACAGACAGTGCCGTGTGAGCTGGTGCATGGTCGTGATGCAAGAGCCATGAGTTGCTGGCAAAAAGTTCAGGTCATTTTTGTCTAACTTTTTCATGCAGCCTTTTCAGCACTTCCAACTAGTCAACTCGGTTGATTGTTTGTCCAGGTGGTGCCAATTCATAATGAACAATCCCTCTGATATCAAAAAGGGTGAGCAACATCGTTTTGACTCTGGATTTGCACTGGTGGAACTTTATAGTCGTGACAAATTGGCTGACTTCCATTGTGCACTTGAATGTTCGGTTTCAGGGTCGTATGGGTACACCCATGTTTCATCACTAGTGACAGCACAGCCCAAAACTTCATCTTACCACTCCAAAAGGACTTGGCAAACTCCAACTCTAATGTACTCACAGAGGAACACACACAAAACATGCCACAACAATGAATGCCACTCATATAGACCAAACTATCTTTGTTATTGGCAATGATAGGTAGACGAGAGTATATAGATTAGATATACAAAAACAATGAGTTTCCTAAAATTGCAGAATTTAACCCTCTATATTAAGTAGGACTTGAAAACCATAGGCCTCACTAAACAGAGGTAGGCCTCTTTCTCCTGATTTAGTTGAAAGATCAGATTTTCCTATAGATAAAGGATTTCTAGAGAACCCAGAAGCAGCAAGTCCATATTGGGCCCATCTCTATATCCCAGATTCATCTGCTAGGCAACTTAGATGGCCTGAGGGGCCAGAAATGTTTCTCTAGTGAAAGTCCTTTCAAAAACATCATGAAGACTGTGGGATGAAGTTCCAACTGGATTCATAACCTCCCCCATTTTCCAAAAACCTGGCTATAAGGGTCTATAAAACCAACACAACTCCTGAATCTAATTAAGTACATTGTCATTCTCTGTTCATTTGAGAATTAGGAGAGAAAGCTTTAGGAATTTAGGATCAAGAGCCAAATTTATAAAGTTTGGATGCTAATTCTGTCCCTCATTAATGGAATGCCCTTGAGCAAGTGACTTACCCTCCCTGTATAAATTGTGGATAGTAATATTATAGTTCATACTTCATAGGATTGTTGTGAGGCTTTAAATGCATCAACATATGCAACTTGCTTAAATCAGGGTTAGCACACAGTAGGTGCTAGACAAGTGCTCCCATCCTAATGCCTAAAGGCTAAATGACTTAAAGTAGCTTTTATTCATTCAAAATTAAGAAGCAGGATGCACCATGAACTATGTACAAGACCAACGCTTCTCAAAACTTTATGTGCATATTGGGTACCTGAACATTCTGTTCAAAACAGATCCCATTCAATGATGGAGCTCCAAGATTTTTTTGTTCTTAAAGTTCCCAGCTGATGCTAATACTGCTGATGGGTGGATTGTATTTTGTGTAGAATGGGCATACATACTTGAACTAGGGATCTATAAATCCATTGGATTGGGCCTAAAGAAACAAACATTAAGTGCTGCTTTCAGGTATAGATATTTGGGTGGGTGATAATGGCATATTTCTTTATTTGTCTAAGTGCTCTCTCAGTTATAAAATCTGTAATGAATGTGTGCCCTACTGCTTCCGATTTATAACGTAGAGTCTTCTCATCACTTACTTCTGCAATTCTTATTCCAACTCCTTAATTAAGATAGAGCCAGAAAATATTCTTTGACCAGTTCACAGTTCTGGCAAAACTGAGTGCTTAGGGAAAGTTTAAGTCAGGAAAGAGTTCCTCTTTCATTTTCAAACTTTAGTATGTATTTGAATCACCTCAAAGACTTTTAAATCACAGACTGCAGGACCCAATATCAGGAGGTTCTGATTAAGTAGGTTTGACTTAAGGGCAAAGAATGACTATTTCTAATAAGGATCTAAACATGGCTAGTGCCTCTGGTATGAGAACCACACAATGAGAACCATCGCCTTATCTGGATGCCTGTGAAGAGGAACCGACTGTATTTGGACAAGAGTGGCCAATCATATTTGATGCCATCAAGTGCAGGAAGAGCACAAAATGAAATACACATGTAACCAAAGATTAAGGGAGTATAGAGAAGGATAATGTCTATTTTATCAAAGCCCACAGCAGCTAAAACCAGCTCACAGCATCCAAAGCCCTTATTTCCTGTCAAGAGAAAGAGCTGAATGAAACTGAGAGAAATGATTGTGTGTAAAGGCCAAAGCTGTTCTCTCTATATTTCAAAACCAAGTAATAATGAGGCCCAGGAAATCTGCAAATTTTATTGGAAAGTACCATGAGAGGATTCTATTTTAGGTATCATTATGTGTCAAATATCAACATCATCTCCACCTCCTCCTGGAAGCTTTTTCTGATAACATTCCCTTCACTGGATTTCATAGTGTCCATACCACGTAGGTAGTATTTATACTCTTACACTGGCTGTTTACATGTTTCTAGAGTCGGATCTCATGAAGGACAGTGATTGTCCTTTTATCTCTGAATTTTTAGGGTCTATCAAAATGTATATATGTATTTATAGCATATAAGACACATGTCTTCAAAAATTGTAATAAAAGTTGCTTTGCATCCAATATACCTCTGTTGTTGCAGAGTCAAGTGTTAAGTGTATATAATAAGGGATTAAATTAACAACATGTAGGAGTTGGCATCACATCATGCAAATACAGGATATTGTATTTACACGAAAATAGTATTCTCCCCTGTACAATCATTTCAGTAACATAATCATTTCATATGTGATAAAAAATTTGTTTTTAATTTCCAAGTGTGAAGATCTCAAAAGTTCATTTGCACAGTGGAATATTACACAACAATAAAAAATGAATCAAATACAACTGTAGCCAATCTTCGTTATTCTCTGATTCAGCCCCAAAGCAAATACTCATGGGTTTTTTGTGGTCATTTATGGACTTGTGCAGTGTGGCAAGAAATCTGAGTCACCTAATGCACAAAATATTGTGCCTTCTTGTTTCAGCTCACATCCTCTAAGCAAGTTATCCTTTTTACAGTCCATTTACAGCCACACTTCTGTCGCTTTTTGTGCATCTTGTTGATAATTTTACTGTTTAAAATGACCCCTTAGCGTGGCACTGAAGTAGATCTGGTGTTCCTAAATGCAAGGAGACTGTGATATTGTATGGTTAATATTAAAGAATCAAAATACATGTTATATACAGTGTCTTTAAACAAAAACACACATAAAAGAAGGTTATGTATTGGGCAGTTAACAAAAATGTTGTGAGCAGAGACTCTGAGGAGCCTAATCCTGTGTTTCCCCCAGGAGCAGTAGTTCCCCATGGTCTGAACAGTGTTCACAGTGGCTTTAAAGATCATACCTGCTGTAAATAACAAGAGACCATTGTGTGTTCAACTAGATAAGTAATGTGAGGAACATCATTCTGAGTATAATTCTAAGTGAAAACGAGCACATCCCAGATGAGTACTGGTACTCTTCCTACGAAGTTCAAAAACAACTAAAACTAAATGATACTTGGTTCAAAGGAGGATTTAAATAATACAAGAATTATGAAAATCTGTAGGGAGTACAAAGAATGAGTTTAGGTAGAAGCGAATTGGTAGATGTAAGGAATTAGGTGATGGGCTCATGAATGTTAGGTTTCTGAATCTCTAGATGAAATAAGTAAGTAGATGATAGGTACATAGGTAGATAGATAATAAATCAAAATCATGATGAAAGACAACAATGTGTCATAAACCAAGGATTATAATTAAATCATTTCTTTGCACTGTCCATTAAAGCACATTTGTACATTTTTCATACCTGCAAATGTTGTGGTAAATGAATGCCCCACATAAGTAAATGACTGTTGCTCTCTAAACCCAGTTTTCTGAATGACACTGTAAGATCAGGATCCCCATAAAGAATTGGAGGGTACCCTGCCATAGAAAGAAATAACAACTTCTCAAACTTTGAGACCAGTACTTGGACTTCTCTCGCCATTCATCACAGTGCAGATGCTTAAGATGGTTGCCCCTACAACAACTTCAAGGTGTTTGCATGGTGTTCCACAGAGCACAACAGCACCCAGATACCACTGTGGAATTCAGATGCATTCCTGACCCAGGTAGTCTAACCTGAACATTGAAAAGATGTGGAACCATCATTCAAAATGAGATAGCAAGTGCCAATGGGAAAAGAATAGACCTAGTATGATTAAAAAGGGAGCTTAGAACTAAAGCCAATTTAAAACCCAGAACCCTGTGGAAGTGGGGACACAGAAGTGCCATGGTAATGAGAGAAATGCAGAAAATGTAAATGCTTTTAAGAAGAGGTTATTGCCAGTTTACTGTAATGGTTAAAGCCTTAAAAAACCTGAAGGGAAGCTAATGTGATTGGAATTGGGGAAGGGAGAGTATTGTATAGGTAACCAAGTGTACCCTCTTAAATGAGATATCGAGGTGTGTCCTCACTGGAGGTTTGCCTTTAATACATGAATATTCTATTCCAGCAACCAGTTCCCTCATATCGGTTACCAAGAGTGATTTGTATAATGCCCCTTGCTGTAGCACTCAGGCTACACAACCTCCTCCCAGGGCTGGGCTGTGGTAGAGTAGGGCTGGTGGAACCAAAACAAATGCCTGATATTCAAGCAGCATTTAATCATATATTTGGTTGGATGTACTAACACCATTGTCTTTCCACTTCTGTTACAAAATTATTAGCAGGAAGTAACTTGGCCCAAACACTACAATATGTTGGAGCAATTTAAGAGACAATTTATTTTTAATATATATTTTATTTATTTATTTATTTTTGACAGAGGAGAGAGAGAGAGAGAGGGAGAGAGAGAGCGAGAGAGAGAGAGAGAGAGAGAGACAGAGAGAGAGACAGAGAGAGAGACAGAGAGACAGAGAGAACTGAATCAGGGAAGCTCCTAGTTCAGCATATGGGTCCGCACGGGCCGGGGCCGGGATTCGATCCTCGGTCCCCGGTGCTGCAAAGTGAGCGCCTAACCCACTGAGCCATCCCGGCTTCCCCTAAGAGACAATTTAGATCACTGGGATTTCTTTTGTCAAATGGGACCGTTAGACTTGCATGTTGAAAAAGTATATATTTGTTTCAAGAGTGTAAGTGATGCATTGTTTGCCATTATGCAAAAAAGCCACCAAGAATGCAAGACGAGAGACGTGAATGGATGGCTGGGAGGGGATGATAAATATTATGTAGCTCATATTTGACCATATGTGTGTCCTGTTGAAGGCAAGTGCATTCTTCTCTTTTCCCGAACAGGTAGCGTAGCATATTCTCAAGGTTGTCATCTATGAATTCAGAGAGACAGGCCACCTTCGACTTTACACAAACATGCTATGACTAAACTATATTCTAACTGTATCTACCTACTCATATGGCCACTTTTCAGTCTAGGGTTTTGATGAGCACTCTGCTGGAAAATCAAACTCAAGACATTCCCTTTTCCCTCACCACTGTGTGATGCCTTTTGCCACCAGTGCCTGTTTCTCCATGTCACACCAGGTCTGTTTCCCAGTGTCCCACTGTCTTTTGCTATAAAGTGTATGGACAGAACAGCTGAGTAATTATGTCAGTGTGACTGCAATTTTACCTTTGGGGCTCTCTTGCTCTGCCCGGGCGCAGGTGACTAAACTGGGAACGGTGACATTCCTTGCCTGTGAGGGACTGGCCATGTGACTATCAACTGGCGGTACAGCAGGCAGCTGAGTCACACCGGTTAACCTTAAAGCTTGGCAGTGCGAGTCTGAGAAAGGCAGGTGAAACAGGACCCTGGGCACTCTGTCCCCAGAGAGCGTGGCTACAGACTGTGACTAAACAAACAAGACTAAAGGGACAGTATGAATCACAGAAAGAAGGCTTTTCTCTGAGCTCTTGTTAGAGCCCTTTCTAACCTGGGGCCAGGTACTAAAGACCTTTAAGCATCTGTTTTCTTCTGTTTAAACTGGTGTTGCTTTTCTATCACCCACATACATATATTCTGAAAATCAGAAACAATAATAATTATAATAAGGTTTCTCATTTAATGATATAATGAGCGGCTTTGTATGCCCTTGGTAAGTAGGAAAAAAAAAGAAAAAGCACAAAAGCACTGAGGCTGAATGGACTTAGAACAAATGCAATTTGTACAAAAGCAAGTTGGGCAACAGCAACAAATTGATCCAAAATTAAATATTTTCTGTCACTGGTCTCCCCAACATTGGCAATGTGAATGCAAGGCAATGTAGATTCATAAGCTTTTATGTGCTTTTAAGTATTTTTCCATGTTGTAGAATTTGTTGTTGCTTTTCTGTTTTATTGTCTTCACATTTCTAATTTACTTCCAGCTGAGTTTTTTCTTCCCTTTGCTAGATGTAGTCACGGAAAGATGCTCATTTGGTTTGCTTACAAGTAATATCCTATTGTTGGACATTTCGTTTGTTTTGATGAATCTCTTCTTATTGTCACTTGGGTCACTTCAATTTGTGTACCTATTCAAAACCTAGAGTGCCTACTTTGGGTCAGCGAAGCAGCGCTAGTCAAAATAAGAAAAAAAAATGAATAACAGAGACTGAAATGGTTTCTATCCGATTGCATTTGCAGATATACTGGGATCTACTATGTGCCCAGCACTGAACTTGGCACTGAGGCTAGATGCCAGACAGACACTGAACTTAGCTGACAGGCAGACTCCTAGCCTTCATGGAGCTTATAACCTAGTAGGGAGATAGATTATAAATCACTAAACACATAAACAAGATCAAAGCATAAGTTCCACAAAGAAAATCAAGCAACTGACATGTTAGGGCGTAAATCAAGTGTGTTACAATGAGACTGTGGAGGGAACAAGGAGAATGTGCTCATCTTGATCAGATCTAGAGGCAAAGGATGCCAAGGATACTTATCATGGTTTACCTGGAAAAGAGCTTTTATAAATAATATGGCATACAATTGGAAAAATAATTGGGGAGGAATTCTCTGAGAGCTATAAATGTCACAATGAGGCCACATTATGGGCTGAATTGTGTCCCCCCAACCCCTAACATCTAATATTTAGATGTTAAAATCCTAACCCCCAGTACCCATGAATGTGACCTTATTTGGAAATAGGGCTTTGCAGATGCTCAAGTGACAATGATGTCCTTAGGGTGGGCTCTCAACCAATATGACTGTGTTGGTCTAACAAACAAACATTTGGACACAAAGACAGATACAGATGGGACAAATGCCATGTGGAGAGGGAGACAGAGATGTGTCTATAATCCAAGGAAAGCCAAAGATGTTCAGCAACACCAGCAGAAGCTAGGGGAGAGGCGTGAACATACTATCCCTCACAGCCCTCAGAAGAAACCAATCGAATTCATATCATCCTATCAGGCTTCCGACCTTCAGAAACGTGAGAAAATAAATTTTTCTTGTTTAAGCCACACTATTTGTGGTAATTTGTCGTGCCAGCCCTGGCAAACTACTACAGAGTGTGCTGTGGCTGGCTCTGTCGCTGAAGCTCGGGGCACAACATGGCCTCAGAACATTCCTAATTTCATACTTGCAGAGAAGCTTCCAAAATAGTAATAAGAACTCTCCTAGTTCCTTCTCCTTGATTCACAAATTGTTAACATTTTATCACATTTGTTTCATCATTTTCTCTCTATACATAAGTAAACTATTTTTTTTTTTTTTGCCCCTGAACCACTTGAGAGCAAACTGTACTCATCAAGCCTCTACTCCTGAAAGCTTTAGTAATATATTTTCCAGGAACAAAAGCATTATCTTTCTTCTTTTTTATTTTTAAGATTTATTTTATTGTTTCAGGGAAAGCAAAAGAGAGAGAGAGAGAGAGAGACAGAGAGAGAGAGAGAGAGAGAGAGAGAGAGAGAGAGATAGGGTAGGGCCCAGAGCAGTCTCCATAGTTGTACATCATTAGTTGTGACATAGTTGCATTCCACACAGGTGGATGTGAGGCCAAATGGGGTAGGGACTGAGCAGGGGGCCTTCTGCATGGGAAGTGAGAATCATCGCAGCTGAGCCATCTCAGTGGTTATCAATTGCGCTGTAGTTAAGCATATAGGGTTTGTACGAACTGGGGTTAGGGCTGGGAATCAAACCTTGGTTCTTGCAATTGTGAGGCAAGTGCTCAACTGCTGAGCTATCCTGGCATCCCATATATCATCTTATAGAATCATAGTAAAGGAAAGAAAATTAAACATTAACAAATACCTTATTTACAACCAATATTCAAATTTTTTCAATTGGTTATAGAACTTTTTTCTGAATCAGGATTCAATGCAAGATTATCCATTTAATTTATTGGTCATGTCTCTTTAGTCTCCTTTTATCTGGAACCATTTCTTATCCTTTCTTTATCTTTCATCACATTAACATTTTTGAAGAGTATAGAAAAGTTATGCTGTAGAATATTCCTAAATTTGATGTATCTAATGCTTTCTAATGATTCAATTTAAGGTATGCTTTTTTAGGCAGAATAGCCACAGATGTAATTACATGTTTTTCTCGGTGAATCACACGAGGAAGCCCAAAGTGTCTATTAATTTGTCCCATTTTGGACAACTTGAACTGTGATTTCTTAGTTAAAGTGATGACTGTCATGTTTCTCCATTTAGTTATTACTTTCCTTGTAATTAATAAGTAAAATTTGGGAAGAGACTTTAAGACCTTATTGATACTATATTCCCTATTAAATTAAGGCTAGTTTTAGCATCTATTATTGATTTTTGTGTGATTCCCTTATTATTATTCTGAGGCAAGGTTGCCCACATTCAAGCAATTCAAGCAATAGGAGACTCTGTTAGCAAAAACCAATGTGGACTAAAGTTGAGGGGTTTCTCTAAAATTGTAAAAAATTATTTATTTATTTATTGTCATTTTTATTAGGGTTGACTTTGGCTAGTAAAGATTACATAGGTTCCAGGTGTATAATTCTATAGTATCTCATCTATGTGTTGCATTGTGTGTTTACCACCCAGAGTCAGTTTTCTTTTAATTTTAATTGCATGAGATGCTGTCTTTCCAACAGTACTTTTGCATTTTGTTATCTACTGGGTGGGGGAAAAGAAAACCCTAAATGATTCAGAAGAAATTTCCAGGAAGCATGGGTAGATAGGTTCTTAAAGTAGATCTTACTTCATTTGGATAAATAAAAGATATTTATCCCTGCTCAGTCCCACCCCATTTATATCTCTGTACTGTAGAATTAAAGATAAAAAGCTTTTAAGTAGCCAACTATCAGGGTTGATAGCAGGTTACTAAAGGGATCTTCAAATTAGTGATGAAAAGAGTAGAAGAGAAACTGGAAAAATGTTCAAAGAAGAAAGAGCTAAAGCGTAGTGGAAAGGAGAAAGCTATAAGCTAGGTGAGTGGGATGGTGTGATGCTTAATTTTATGTGTCAACTTGACAGGCCACAGGGTGCCCGTCTTAAATATTATGTCAGGGTGTGTCTATGAGGGTGTTTCTGGATAAGATTAGTATTTGAATTGCTAGGCTGAGTAAAACAGATGGCCCTCTACACTGTGAGTGGGCATCATCCAACCCACTGATGGCTTGGATAGAACAAAAGGTGGAGGAAAGACGAATTCACCCCCTCTTTTCCTGCCACTTAATCTCAAACATGTCACCTCATCTTCTCCTTTCCTCAGACTGAGATTTATAGCATTGGCTTCCCTGGTCCCCAAGCCTTCAGACTCAGAATGAATTACACCATTGTCTTTCTTGGCTTCCAGTTTGTGCATTCTCAGCCTCCATAATCACACAAAGCAATTTCTCAAAATCTCTCTCTCTCTCTCTCTCTCTCTCTCTCTCTCTCTCTCTCTCTCTCTCTGTCTCTCTCTTTTTCTCTCTCTCCCTCTCTCTGGATATACACGTATACGTACATATACATGTATAGGAGGGTTTCCCAGAAAAAATTTAGCCATAACTGCCTCTATTTTTAATATTACATGTCTGGATACTTTCTGGATAGCCCTCATATGCATATGTATATATCTTAATAACCTATTGATTCTGTTTCTCTGAAGAACCCTGACTAATCAAGATGGTCTCTCTTGACTAGGGCATGCCCAACAGGCAAATCTTTTTTCATTTCCTCTGTTTGCCCCAGGCCACTCTGTCAAGCTTCCTGGCACTGGAGTTCTTTGAGTACTGGAAGCCTCGGCTTGGATTATTTAATTCCTTTTCTTCACTTTTAGGTTAAACACCTTAAATATCTTTAGTACCATTTCAGTCATAATAATAAGATCATCTCCACAGGGGAGTGCCATGAGGCCTAATTAGTACCTGTAGAGAACTCTGTGATCTTACAAGGAAGGGAGTGCAAGGCACTATTGAACCTGAAAACCAAAAATGGATGAAATGATTGCTCAATTGAGTTAGAGCCACAGCCTTCCAACATAGTGAAGAAAATGTGAATCTCTCCACAAGGATGCTGCCCAAGGTCCGGGTTTTATGAAGTCAGTATTTCCCCAATGGAATAGTACATGTTAAATTCAGTAATTTGGGGGTAGCCTGCTGCTCTGGGAAGCACACATACACAAGAACTGGGTTCTAATCCAACTCAATCTGCCACTACCTAGCAGAGCAAGACTTAATTGATACTCCTCTATAAATTGAATGGATCAAACCAAATGACATCTCAATTTCTTTTCAACTCCAGCACATTCATGGCTGAAATTCTGCTTACATATTAGACAAATTCAGTTCCATCGATACCTACCAAATAGGTTCTATGTGGCAGGTATGCTGGTTGTTCCTAGGCAAGGTCTGTCTCTTGGCACAACTTTAAAAGAGCCATCCAGGGGAAGCCAGGATGGCTCAGTGGGTTAAGTGCTCACTTTGCAGCCCCAGGAACCAAGGATTGAATCCCGGCCCCGGCCCGTGCGTACCCATATGCTGAACTGGGGAGTGCCCCCAGTTCAGTTCTCACCGGGGCAAGACCCCGGTCCAGGTCCTGCCCTGTGCAGCCCCATGCCCACCTGTGGAATGAAACTATGTGGAAAAACCAATGATGTGCAACTGTGAAGACTGTTCTGGGCCCTCCCCCTTCTCTCTGTCTCTGTATCTCTCTCTCTCTCTCGCTCTCTCTGTCAAAAACAATAAAAATAAATTTTTAAAAGAGCCATCCACATGGAAGATGGTGCTTTCATCACACTCCAGTGGTGTGCAATGTTCTGCTCCTGGAGACCCAATTAATGAAGCCCCGTCATTGAACAGGGAATAGACAGATGCGCTCAGTTACATGTATGTGGAGTAAACTAAAACTTCTCCAATGAGTTGATGCCTGCACTGGATTTTAAAAGATAAATAAAAGCTGGCTGGTAGGCAAAAGTGGTTTAGGGAGGAGTTTAAGGAAAATATTCAGCAAGAAAGTAAAGAATGTATAAAAGCATGAAACATAGGTGAAGCCTGGCTAAACTATAAACTTTAAGGGGGGCATGGAGGTGACAATTCAATTCAGTCTTTTATGAGGGTGGGTCTCAGTAAATCAATGGGATTTAAAAAATCTTTCCCAATCCCCTCAAAGTTGTTGGTTATGTCTTCTTTGCTGTCAAGATGAACAAATATCCATATCACAAGATCCATAGAAGATGACTGAATCTATATCAAGTTAAGCACAAGCAAGGCAAGCTAACGCCTGCTTTGCATTTTCTGGTCTATTTAAATAAGCAAAAAAGGAGAAGCTGGGATGGCTCAGTGGGTTAAGCGCTCACTGCAGCCCCAGAGACCAGGGATCAAATCCCGACCCCGGACCATGCAGACCCATATGCTGAACTGGGGTGTCCCCCCAGTTCAGTTCTTGCCGGGGCTTATGTGGGAGGCTCCCGGCCCAGTTCCTGCCCTGCGCAGCCCTGTGCCCACCTGTGGAGTGAAACTATATGGAAAACTAATGCTGTCAACTATGGAGACTGCTCTGGGCCCTCTCCCTTCTCTCTGTCTCTGTCTGTCTGTCTCTCTCTCTGTCAAAAACCAATAAAATAAATCTTTAAATAAGCAAAAAAGAATGCAGGATTCCTATGAAGGTGTATAACCTCAGCACTGTGAGTTAACTTTATAGGGGAATTCACGGTGTCTATGTCTGGCTTCTTCAGAACTTGTCACAAGAAAATGCAAATGAGGAGACCAGAGAAGCCAGCCAAGTCCTCTCTAAAATTATCCCTGTCATCAGAAACAATTATACTATGTACAACATAGTATTGTTCTAGGAATAGGACCAAAGGAGTTTAGGGAGATTTGCAGATCATATAATTTTGTGACTGAAGTTTATGGTTGACAATGGTTGGAGTGTTAAAAGCTTAATTGTTGGGAGGATTCAAGGGAGTCCCAATGAAGCTATCCAAGGGTCCAAACAACATTACTAGAGGTAGGAGGTAGCCTATGTTTATAACATTCTTGGGAAATTTTTATATTTTATTTCCATTTGGAGCTGATGAAGTTGATGTTACTCAACAGAACCGTACAGTGTGTGTGTGTGTTTGTGTGTGTGTGCACATGAGCACACATGTACACATGAATATGTATAAACTTTCTTCTTTTCTGCCAACATTCTGTGGGTACTGAGTAAATGTCAGACCATCATGCCCAAGCAATCTTTTCAGGTTGAACTAATGGAACCAGAAATGAATTTACTTACACTCCTTTGCTCTCATAAAATCCCGAGTTCAGTCACACCTGACATTCTTCATACGTTTTAACAAAAGCAAAGTCACATTGCAAGCAAAAGGCTAATGCAAGCAGAGAAGGAAAAAGACAAAAATTAAAAAGAAAATGTAATCTTAATAGGATAAGCCATATATTTTTTTCAACCAATATTAGACTATATCTACTAGTCTAGCACATTCCTTTGTGTGATTGGGCAGGGAGGGAGTTCTAATTTCTCCATTACTGGTCTTTAATCTAAATGAGATATCATGAATCATTTCTCCAAGTAGTTAGTGTATGCTTTATAAAATGGGGATAAATGTGCCTGTTCTGACTTTTGTTATGAAAGGTACTAACTTCATTTTTTGTTTTACTTTTATGTTTGAGAAAAAGAAGAGTTTCAGAAGGGATTCTAATTCTAAATCTATCCCCTGGATCCTAGTTGACATTCAGTTTATAAGAGCTACGGGTCCTGTCGCATAAGATCATGAACAAAATACAGAGAAGTCAGGATTTGGGCTTTTTGGTAGCTGTTAAATTTTGAAGCTTCCAGGCTAATTTTGAGGTCTGCACAACTCCTGGAACTAAGTGACAATTTCAACAACAGTAGCAACAAAATCAGAAAGTAGAAAACTCATCCATAGATAAGGAAATTATTTCCAGGCAGAATAAAGGTTTTTAGCAGTGTATATGCCTGCGAAGTTAGCCCAGCTCATCAAGTTGAAATTCTAGGTAAACAAAACAAAAACACAGAGCTCATGTTTATCTAGGACACAGGGATTAAAGGCAACAAGCTTGATTTCTGAAGAATATTACAAATGAACACCCTTCTACCACCCCCCATAAACGACACTAGATTCCCTAATGGTCAAAAGAGGACACGTAAATCTACTCTGAAAATATAGACCGCACCTGCGCCCTGACAACAAGATTTGCAGGGAAGAGTGCCACCTATTGAATCACCACCTTTTAGATATTTCTGTCAGCACTTTGATTTTCCTTGGAGTTCTACCAACCCTGGTGCGTGACCTTGCTTAGAAACGAAATCTGACCTCATTACAATGCAAGCTTAGCTATCTGCTGGCGCATTACAAAATCTGCCAGAACCCCTCACCTGCAGATCTTCCCCCAAATAGTGCAACACTCAGTGAGAGCCACGAGGAAGAGAAAGACAAGCAAAGGGGCGATATAGAACCAAAACAGCAAGAACAGCTGCGAAAAGGAATCAGGCATCTGTGTAATGATATGTTTAGTCACTAAATACAACTATTTTATCTTAAGATAGACTCAAAATTCACCACACATGTTTATGTAATGTCTTATTCTCAGTCTGAGGAAAGTGCCCGACTAAATGTTTTGCTGGATTGAGCTAATTGTTGACATCTGGAATTGGTTAATGTTAATATTAACCAAAGCTTTTGACTAAATAAAACAAGGCAGAAAGGTCTATTCTGTACATTTATTGTGTAATATTAACATAGGTAACTACAGTTTAGTGGAAAATCTGACAAATGTATAAAATAATTTAATAGATATTAATGATTGTAACTAATACTAATCTTAACTTAGTATAATCTTAAATGTTGTATTTTAAGTGTTATATATGCAGGAGGACCTATCCATATAAATTTCCACATTTAAGATCCCAATATACATATTTGGGTAATGGCTCTTGGTTTGGCTCCTAAGCAGCTTCATATATTATGAACCATGAAAATACTAGAAAGGATAACAATTTAAAAATATTGACGAGGGGAAGCCAGGATGGCTCAGTGGGTTGAGCACTCACTTTGCAGCCCTGGGGACCGAGGATCGAATCCTGGCCTTGGCCCGTGTGAACCCATATGCTGAACTGGGGAGTGCCCCCAGTTCGGTTCTCACTGGGGTGAGACCCTGGCGCAGTTCCTGCCCTGTGCAGCCCCAAACCCACTTGTGGAATAAAACTATGTGGAAAAACTGATGATGTGCAACTATGGAGAATGTTCTGGGCCCTCCCCCTTCTCTCTATCTCTGTCTCTGTATATATCTCTCTCTCTGTCAAAAACAATAAAAATAAATCTTTAAAAATATTGATGGGGATGACAGGATGGTTCAGCGGGTTGAGTGCTCGGCTTGCAGCCCCGGGGTCTAAGGATCAAATCCCAGCCCCTGACCATGGGGCCTATATGCTGAACTGGTATGTGCCCCCAGTTTTATTCTCACTGGGGTGAGCTCCCTGCAGGAGCCCCCCGCCCAGTTCCTGCCCTGCACAGCCCTGTGCCCACCTGTGGAATGAAACTATGTAGGAGACCAATGACGTGCAACTATGCAGACTATTCTGGGCCCTCCCCCATCTCTCTTTCTCTGTCAAAAACAATAAAAATAAATCTTAAAAAATATTGACCATGTGTGCTTTTCCCATCTGATTCACTAGGAGTTGTTTATCACCCATTGTAGCATATAGCCTATCTCTTACATGTGCCTCGTATTCCATCCACTTATGACTGGCTAAATGGAGTCATTTGGGAATCACAGTTTCCCTAAAGAATGATACAAGTAAATGTAAAAATTTTAAGTCAAAAGATGGCTGTGTACATTGAAGTAAAGGAGGGCGTATTTAGATACATTTGCTTATTTCATGGCAGATACCAGGGTCATCTAGAAAAGAAAAAAAAATTCAAAGACATTATGTAGATTGGCCTTGGGAAATTCAGAGGCATCACTTAGCCTTGAACTAAACTGAAGAGAAACACTTTAACAGACCATCTTAACCCAATTAAATCGCTATCCCCAGGCATCTCGCTATAGTAAGTAATTGAATCTAATGACAAATGTTCTGCTTTCATAAAGGGCATGGTGTTAGAAAAACCCGAAACATTTTCAGTTGTTATTACTTTTTTCATTCTTTGAAAGTAAAATGTTTGGAAATACTAGAAAAGAAGTGATCAAAGAAATACAAGTCGGCGGTCATGTAAAATATTTATGGGAGGCAACCTAATGGCAATCAATGAGAAAAGCTAGACTAATTTGAGCAATAAATCGATAATATAATACTGGATTATAGCCCAAAGTATAAAATTTTACATGTATCCATACTGATATAAATAAATGATTGAATAAACACAGAAATGAAGAACAAACTTTCCTTACAGAACCTCCACATTCTCCCACTCTTGAGTGTAGCCTGAATGAAGTGACTAACTTCCAATGAAGAAAGGGAAATATAGTATCTATTCAAAATGTTTGAGGGAAAACCAGGATGGCTTAATGGGTTGAGCACTCACTTTGCAGCCCTGGGGACAGAGGATCATATCCCAGCCCTGGCCCGTGTGGACCCATGTGCTGAACTGGGGAGTGCCCTCAGTTCAGTTCTCACCGGGGTGAGACCCTGGCCCAGTTCCTGCCCTGTGCAGCCCCGCCCACCTGTGGCATGAAACTATGTGGAAAAATCAATGATGTGTAACTATGGAGACTGTTCTGGGCCCTCCCCCTTCTCTCTGTATCTCTCTGTCAAAAACAATAAAAATAACTCTTAAAAAAATGTTTGAAGAAAACATTCTTGTGGAAACAAAATTTGTGAACTCTCTGGATCTTAAGATATATAATTTTATGGCTGCTTTGTATTTTTTAAAATATATGTTGCATTTCCTTGCTATACATGTTTCCCATTAAAATTAATTTATTTGGGGAAGCTGGGATGGCTCAGTGGGTTAAGCGCTCACTTTGCAGCCCTGGGGACCGAGGATCATATCCCAGCCCTGGCCCGTGTGGACCCATATGCTAAACTGGGGAGTGCCCCCAGTTCAGTTCTCACTGGGGTGAGACCCCGGCCCAGTTCCTGCCCTGTGCAGCCCCGCCCACCTGTGGAATGAAACTATGTGGAAAAACCGATGATGTGCAACTATGGAGACTGTTCTGGGCCCTCCCCCTTCTCTCTGTCTCTGTATCTCTCTCTCTGTCAGAAACAATAAAAAAAATTAATTTATTTGCAACATTTCTATTTAAAGAAGTTACAAATAGCAGTCTTATATTGTATGCAAATAACATTGAGACTTTAAGTAGATAATATCTGGATAAGAGATGATGTTGATTGCAAAGAAAGTGAAAAACAGTTCATGTCTAGATAAATTCTGAAGATAAAATCAGCAAATTTGTTTAAGTATTAGAGAGTATAAAAGATATTGCTGATTCAAGGATTTCTCCATGGTTTTGAGCTTGAGAAACTGGAAGGGTGGTGTTAACCTTTGAGATAAGAAAGACTTCAAGAGGAGCAGTTTCAAAGAGAAAAGGAAATCATGACAGATTCAGATATATTAATATATTGTGCATAAGGTATTTATTTAAGGCATATATTGATTATTTTACATATTACAGAGGAAATATCCAAGCTAGAGATTTACATTTGGGAGGCATTAGCATGTAGAAGAGAACAAATAATAATTATAAGAAAGTGACTATGCAAAAGAAAAGAATAAATAAAGGTTGCAGGGATTGTCCAATATTAAGAGATAAATTAAATGAGAGAATATAGATGTGATGAATGAGGCAGAAAAAAACAACAACAAAAGGTGAAAGTTTCCAGGCCATGGCACAGATTGGGGAACCCAGGTAACTTTGGTGGACAACCAGAGTTAAAGAGAGCGAGAGCTGAGAGCTCAATGAGACCACGGTGGCAAGAGTTTAAATGGCAGGGTAGCAAAGAGGCCAGAACTTCAGAGAGAAAACTCTGGATATGTGCAGAGGGCCCCCTCTCAAGTACTCAGCAGAGTAAATAGCAGGATATACCCATGAAGAAACTAATAAAAGCTAGGGAAAGAACGCCTGGAGGTCACAGGGTCTGGTACTCACAAGAGGCTGGGAATACTGCCTATTAGTAGTAACCAAATCTAAAACAACAACAAAAACAACAACAACAAGAAGTGGAATACACAGGCGGCATTGGGTTAACTACTAAGGAATATTAGCCTTAGAAGTAGAGAATAATTGTTCTACCAAATGCTACTCTAGCCCTGCCTAACAAAACTTAATGAGATACTTGAAAAAATTAAATGTCTTCCAAGTAAATAAATTGTGTCCTAATACAGAGCTCAAGAACATTTACAGGGGATGCCAGGATAGCTCAGTGGTTGAGTACTTGCCTCGCAATAGCGAGGTGCAGGGTTCAATTCTTGGCCCTGGACTGTGCAAGCTTATATGCTGAACTGTGGTGCATCTGATAACTGCTGAAATGGTTCAGCTGCGAAGGTTCTCACCTCCCATGTGGGAGGTATCTGGTTCAATTCCCACCCCATGCAGCCCCACGTCTACCCTTGTGGAATGTAACCATGTCACAACTAATGCTGTGCAACTATGGAGACTGCTCTGGGCCCTCCCTCCTCCCTTCACCCCCCTCTCTCCTCTCAAACAATAAAAATAAAATAAAATAAAAAAGCACATTTATAGAAACACACACAAAATATCCAATACCTACAAGATAAAATTCATAATAAATGACACCAAATAAAAAATTAGGAGGCATGCAAAGAAACAGAAAAATGTGACCTGTAATAAAGAGAAAAATCAATCAATCAAAACTGACACAGATGTGACACAGATGTTAGAATTAATAGAAAAATATATTAAAACAATTATAACTGGAGTCTATATGTTCTTAAGGCTGAAGGAAGAATTAAACATGCTAAGAGAGATATAGAATATACATTAAAAATAAAACCAAATCAAATTCTAGAGATAAAAATTGTATAAAATTGAAAATACACTTCATAGGATTAATGAAAAATTAGACACTGCAGAATTAAAAACAAAACAAAAAACAACAGTGAAGCTAAAGATACAGCAATAAAAATTGTTCAAAAAGAAATTCAGAGAAAAAATATATATGTGTATATATATATATATAAAGAATAACAAATCATTCTAATGTTCTCTCATTTGAGAGGACTCTCATTTGAGTCTCTGACAGAGGGAAGCCCCAAAACTCATTTGTGCCAATGATAGTCACAGGTTTTTCAAATTTAAGAATAGAGAGCAACTTAACCACAAAACTCAACAAACCCCAACAACAACAGAAAAGAATTAAAATAAAAACTTGAAGAAAACACCAAAACACATCTTAGTAAGATTGCTCAAAACTAGTAGTAAAGAGAAATCTGAAAATCAGACAGAGGGTAATAAAAGACACATGAGAACTATCATAGCCAAGTGAAACCTAAGAAATAATTAAATATTATAATGTGTCATCTACTTAGGGGTCCTCAAAAATAAAAAAGACATCAAGTAAAGGTTGACAAAATATAAATAAAATGTTGACTTCAGTTAATAATTTTGTATCAATATTAGTACCATCTAATGTAAGAGGTTAATAGTAGAGGAAACTGAGTACACAGTATATGAAAACTCTTTGTATTTCTCTGTAATTTTTAGAATAAATCTAAAATAAAAGTTTATTTTAAAAATAGGTATAAAAGAACAAAAATAAGAATGAATGGCAGATTGCTTGTCAGAGACAATACAACTGAGAAGACCAGAGAACAAGATTTAGTGTATTTAAAAAACAAACCTGTCAACCTAGAATTCTTTACATAGTGAAATGTCCCTCAAATATAAAAAATAGAGAACTTTACATTCATATAAAAGCTGAAATAACAGCAGACCCTGATGATAAGAAATGTTAAAGGAGGCACATCAAACCTAAAGAAAAGGAGACTAGTTGAAAATAATATGGTTTTATACCTAGAAGTAAAGAACACTAGAAATAGTAGCCACTTGGTCAAATTATAAGAAATCTATGTGAAAATGCAAAGGCACCTGGATAAACAAAAAAAAACCAAACAGCCATTGTTAATACGTGGGTGGATGCTTTCCAGACAGACCTCATATGTGAAAACAAAATTATAAAAGCAAAAGGTGGTTATTTGTGAAGATCAATAGTATTAATAAACATTTACATGGACTGATCAGAAAAAAGAAAGACACAAAATTACTATATCAAAAGTAAGAAAGATGCTATTATAGATAGATCCAACAGACATTAAAATGGCAATAAGATACTTAAAATTTTTATACCAATTAATTCACTAACTTAGGCAAAATGGACAAATTGTGTAACAGACAAAATACCAATCTCAGACAAAATGAAATAGGTAACTTGAATAAAGCTATCTCTACTTCAATCATAAATTTGTAGTTATAAAAGATACCCTGACCCAGAGGGCTTTCCTCTAAGCACTAAAGAAATAGCAGTCCTATGTAAATGCCTCTAAAAAACTAGAGATCAGAGATTACTTCCAAACATATTCGTTGAAAAGCCAAAGACATTATAGGAGAATAAAACTATAGACCAATATGTACAATGAACATTGGTGAAAAAGTTCTTTGAAAAATTTTAGAAAATAGAATCCAACAAAACATAAAAAACAAACAAACAAACAAACAAAAAACATAGCATGACCAAGTGGAGTTTATTCCAGAAATGCAAAGATTGATTTATCATTTGAAAGCCATATAAATGACCAATTTAACAAAGTAAAAATGAAAAACCATATAAACATTTAAATATATGAGAGAAACAGTCATAGGACAGTTTGGCTCCTGTCCTGGGCACGCTTCCCATGTGGGAGGCCCTGGCTTGTTCCTGTCCTGTGTAGCCTCATGCCCACCTACGCAAGGAAACTACGTAGAAAACTAATGACATGCAACTATGGAGACTGCTCTGGGCCCCTCCTCCTCCTTCACTCTGTTTCTCTGTCAAAAACAAAAGTAAATCTTATAAAAATAATGGGGAAAATATTTGACTAAATATGATAGAGAAAAAGGGATGGCAAATAAGCACACGAAAAGACGCTCATCGTTAGTCATTAGGTACATTCAAACTAAAACCATAGCTGCACATATATTATAGTGACTAAAATTTAAGACTGACCACGTGAAATATTGGGAGGATGCAGAGCCAAGGAAATTTTATACACTGCTTTTGAATTCTCAATAAAATGCTAAAACCAGTTTGGCAAAAATCTCTCATTTAAAAAAAATTAAACATATCTATTATATGATCATTCTACTGCTAGAAATTTACCTAAGATAATTGAAAGCATTAGTTTATACAAAGACTTGTCCTGGAATGTTTACTGCATAGCTTTTTATAATAGTTAAAAATGGAGGGGTGATCCAAGACAGTAGATTAGGTAAATGCTATGCCTGTTGCCTGCCAAAATTACATAAAAATTACAACAAAATTATAGAACAGTCAACTTCAAGAATCATCCAAATATTAGCTGCCCAGAATCCTTATAAGTAAGGATATATACAAGAGAACACATTGAGACTTGTAGGAGGAGTGAGACAAGAAATGGGCTGACCGCAAACCCACAGGTAGTGGCTGAAAACTGGGACAGACATCTTGGTGGCAGAGGTCCTCTAAAGAGGGAGAGGTTGCAGCCTCATCCTGGGCTCCCTAGCCCAGGGGTCCTGTGCTGGAAGAGGAGATCCTATAACATTTGGCTGTGAAAATCAGCAAGGACTGTTGGTTCTGGTAAGACAGAAGGCAGCTGAAAGCCCAATGCCTTCTTAAAGGGCCCCCACACAGATTTACTCATTTACACTCACCTGGTTTCCAGAGGAGAGTGGTGACTTGAGAGGCACCAGAGGCATATGGGAAAAATTGAGTGGTATGGCTTTGGGAGGAGGGCTTTGTGCCTGTGTGGAGCCTGCCTTACATGTAGCCTAGAGGAAGGCCTCATCTTTTCTATGTTTAACCCTTCACCAAAGGGCCAAATCTGACACCCAGAAAGTAAAAGACCTGTACTCAGAAAATTATGACATTGAAGGGGAAATTAAAGAAGATACAAACAATTGGAAATGTATACCATGATCATAGATAGGAAGAATTAATATAGTTAAAATATCCATATTACCCCAAACAATACATAAATTCAGTGCAATTCCTGTCAAAATACAAATGGCATTTTTCACAGAATGAGAACAAATAATGGTGAACTTTATATGGAACCATGAAAGACCCTGAATGGCCATGGCAGTCCTGAGAAAGAAGAACAAAGCTGGAGGTACCACACTACCTGCTATCAAGTTATACCACTAAGGCATAATCATCAAAAAGCCATAGATCCATGAAACAAAATAGAGAGCCCAGAAACAAATCTATAAGAAGACAAGATACACAGTGGTGCAAAGACAGTCTGTTCAATAGATCGTCCTACTAGGAAAACTGGACAGATATATACAAACAAACAAACAAAAAGAAACTAGAACTCCTTCTTACACCATATACAAGAATAAACTCAAAATAGATTAAAGACTTAAATGTAAAATTGGAAACCACAAAACTCCTAGGAGAAAATATAAGAAGTAAATGCTCAGACATTAGTCTTAGTAATATTTTTACTTATATATCTACTTGAGCAAGGAGAAAAGAAAAAATAAGCAAATGAGACTACATCAAACTAAAAAATTTTTGTACTGCAAAGGAAACCATCAAAAATAAAAAACAAAAGACAACCTAATGAATCGGAGAAGATATTTGCCAATGATTCTTCTGATAAGCAGTTAATATTCAAAATTTATAAAAAGCTCATACAACTCAACACCAAAAACAAACAAACAAACAATCCAATGAAAAAATGGTGGAGGACCTAAATAGATATTTATTCAAAGAGGACATGCAGATGGCCAATAGACATATGAAAAGATGTTCAATGTCACTAATGACCAGGGAAATGCAAATTAAAACCACAATGAGATATCACCTCACACCTGTCAGAATGGTCATCAACAATAAATCAATAAACAAGTGTTGGCATGCATGTGGAGAAAAATTTATAATCCCACTGTTGGTGGGATTGTAAATTGATGCAGCCACTGTAGAAAACGGTATAGTGTTTCCTCAAAAAACAAAACAAAACAAAACAAACAGAAAACAAAACATACACACACATATACACATACACACATACCATATATATCTACCTTATGACCCAGCAATTGCACTCCCGGGTATTTGTCCAAAAATATTCAAAACACTATTTTGAAAAGATATATGCACCCCTATGTTTACTGTAGCCATGATATGGAAACAATATAAATGTCCAGCAATTGATAATTGGGTAAAGAAATTGTGCTATATATGTACAATGGAATATTTTTCTGCCATAAAAAAGAATGAAATCTTACCATTTGCAGTAATGGGGATGGACCTAAAGGCTATTACCCTAAGTGAAATTAGTCAGACTGAGAAAGACAAATGCCATATGCTCTCACTTATATGTGAAATCTAAAGAACAGAACAAGTGAGCAAACCAAACAGAAATAGACTGACTCATGGGTACAGAGAAACTGTGGTTGCTAGGAGTAAGAGGGCTTGGGGGCTAGGTGAGATAGGTGAAGGGACTGGAAAGTAAAATTGGTAGCTGCAAGAGAGTCACAGGGCTGTGAAATATAGTATAGGGGAATATAGTCAATATATTGTAAAAATTATATGTAGTGTCAGATGAGTACTAGACTTATCAGGGGGATCACTTCATAAATTACCGTATTTTTCACTCCTTAAGATGCACCTTTATCCCCCCTTCCCCAAAAGTGGGTGGAAATGTTCGTGTATCTTATAGAGCAAATATTGCATCACAGACCGTGATGTGTATTACCTGAACTGTCAGTGGTAGTGACAGCTGTTAGGAGAGGAAGTGGTAGGCCCATGAATAACCCATGGGGACTCTTAAATGTCCCACTTCACTGCTGAATCTCAGGGCATCTAGTAGTTGCTGTCTGCCTCTGCCCATCACCCAGAACCTGGGAGAGTGCAGAGAGCAGCCTGACACTCCCAGCTACAACCGCTGACCTGTCGAATCAGTTGAGGCTAATAACAGGTATAAGTACACTTTGCCAACTGCCAGTTGTCTTTTGCACTGGGTGGGGTCTGTGCCAGGAGAACCGCCTCCACTGCCAACCAGCTAACTGCCAAGGGAGAAGTAGGGGGAAGTGGCGCTTTTGGAAGGTTAGAGGTACTTTCTAGTCCCTTAGTTCCTTTTTTGTAATGCCTTGGTCTCACACCATCTCAGTGCCAGTCTGTGGTTCCAGAAAAATGGTCAGTTTATGCAGGAGACTGAGGCGGCTGGTGATCTCTAGGATGGTGAGGCTGTCGGTGCTTGTTGGAGGGAGTAGTGCGCTGTTGGAAGGATCGGTAGGCAGGCGCAGGCCTTCCTTTAGATGCCCCACGTGCCTACTCTGGCCTGTACCTGCTTGCCGTGCATGCGTGATTTCCCACCTGCAGACTACGTCCTGGAGGGCTTCTGAAAACACCTGCGTTATTAGTGCTTGACCAGTTTAGAGCACATATTAGTGGAATTACAAAAAATAGCCTTAAAGAAGTGAAGACTCATCTAGCTGTAATTCCTGGGGGTCTTACCAGCCAGTTGCAACCTCTCCATGTTTTCATCAACAAACCATTTAAAGTCTTTATGCAAGAAGAGTGGAATGAATGGATGGCTGTTGGTAATCACGATCTGACACCTATTAGATGAATGAAGAGGCCACTATCACTCAAGTTTGTGAATGGGTTAACACATCACGGCACTCGGTAAAGGAAGAAACTGTTGCATGGTCATTCAAAACATGTGGCCTTAGCAATGCCTTAGATGGAACTGGCGATAGTATCATATACAAAGATAGCGAAGAAAGTGTATCAATGATTGTGAGCAACTGAGCTTCATAAATTCTGACACTACTGACGATGAGTTCTTGGGGTTTCCAGAAAACTAGAAGAGTGCTTGAACCTTAAAGTCTCTCCTCCTTTGTTAATGACAGTGATGATGGTTCTTAATACCGCTGCTGACTTTACATGGTTGAAATATTATTCTGCTATAGTTTATTAAACATATTAGTACACCATTTGGTTCAGAATATTTTTTTTCTTGTTTTCCTCCTCTAAACCTAGGTGCATCTTATGGTCAGGTGCATCTTATAGTGCAAAAAATATGGTATGTAAATGCCTAACCACTATGCTGTACACTTGCAACTAATATAAAATAATACTAAATGGCAACTATACCGGTAATTAAAAGTATTTAGTCATGGGATGTAAAGTACAGGATAGTGAATATAGTCAGTGGTATTGTATTAGCGATGTACAGTGTCACATGGCTGGTAGACTTGTTGGGGTGATCACTTTATGAAGTGTATAAATGTCTAATCGCGGTGTTGTTTTTTACACGTGAAACTAGTAATAAAGAACTGAAAAGAACTCAAATGTCCATCACAAATGAATGGATAAAAAAGTTGTGGTATATTTACACAATGGACAACTACTCAATAATAAAAATGACTGAGATACTAATACACACAAAACATGGATGCATCTAAAAGAAAATTATGCTGAATGAAAGAAAGAGACCAAGAAAAGACTAAATGCTGCCTAACTCCAGTCATGTAAGATTCTAGAAATTGTAACTGATTTTTGTTGACAGATTGCAGATCAGTGGTTGCCTATGGTTTGGGTTGGGTGAAATGCTCATGAGGAGGCTTTTGGGGGTGATAGATATGCTCATTATCTTTTTGTGACGTTAGTTTCATGAGGATCAGCATATGACAAAATTGATCAAATTGTATACTTTTTAAAATATATGTAATTTATTGTTTGTCAAATATACCAATGAATAAAGCTTTTAAAAGACCATGCCTAGCACATGGATTTGCACAGTAAATATTTGTTCAATAAATAAATGGGAGAATTAATTATGGATGGATTGGCACTGTTTGTATAACAGTTAAAGCATGTGGAAAAAAAATAAGCAGACAACAAAACAAAATCAATCTTGGAAAATCCCCAAATATCCCCACCTTTCAAAAAATGTGATAAACGATATCTAAATAAATGTAAACCACACTTTTTTCTTTATAGTAGTTTGAGTGCTGATCCCCAAATATAGCAAAATTATGAAGATGAGAGAGAAAATCTCTTTCTTGTTATTTTAGTTTAGAGGAAAATATGTTAATTTTCAGTAAATGAATAATCTATATAGACTGTCCACAATAACTTTCATTAATGAGTATGTGCATAGTCAGTTAAAGAAAATCCAATTTCCAACTATTAAAAAAAAATAGTTTCCTTCCTGAAAATCTACAAAACAATAACTGGGGAGGATCATTTTTATTATAGAGAGATTGTTCACTGTACAAGAAAATTCACAGAGGAATTATTGAAATATCAGAGTTTATCAGTGCATTCAGCTGTTAGTTATCAGATCGTTAACTACTTTATAGAATGAGGTTAAGTTGGAGAGAAAATGAAGTTAATACACAAGAATGGACTATTGAAATGACTTTGAATTGGCTATATACCAGAAGTGAGAGTTTAAGATCTTGGAAAACAGAGTGTCAGTGGGAAAAATATACCGTATACATATTTAACAAAAATCAGTTTGTGATACATTTTAAGAAGATATCTGTAGTAGTATATAGTGTTAGATGGGTTCATGTGTAAAGGATGTCGGGAACAATGGTATAAGTAACCTAAGGCCCAGCAAATTGAATATATATTGTGTATATGCAGGTAAGAACCCTGAATGCATCTCATCTTAAAAAAAGGGATATACATATAAGGAAATTTGTGAGCAGCATATCAAACCTAACAATGCATTTTCCTAGACCTCCTTAGGTGCAGTATCTCCTTGGAACCAAGGAAAACTAGAGTCGATGAGCCAATGACATCCCTTTCAATACTCACTACTTTGACCTGTTCTAAGTGATGTGTGAAACTATGCTGGGTATGGATCTGTGACCTCAGTAACCTGTAAAATTGTAACATAGGAGTGTAGTTTTCTATTACCATGCAAGTCAGAGAATCAGCAGCCCAGGTTATTTGTTTGGTTAAAAAGTGAGATACAGCTAGGTAGTAACCATTTTTCTAGATCTTATAGACTCTCCACTCTGCTATTACCATCCCATGACACATTACTAAGAAGAGCCAGGGTGAGTTCTATTCATGTTCACAGATACAACTTTTCAGAAATCACAGATTAAAAACAAGCAAACAAACAAAACAACAACAAAAACCTTTTCTCTTAATGCATTTTCCTTTTATTGGAAACCAGTATGTTCATTGGGCACTGTTGACAAATTCATTGGTTACATTCACTCCCAACATGCACTGCTGATGACCCATCAGTGGGTACACAGTGGTTAGCACTGTATCCTACTGACTGTCACCAGACACTGTCATATAGCATAGAATGCTGTCCTACCATAACAGGCATCACTGTCTTTTCTGTTGGGCACCGTCTTTTACATCCTTCTGTTGATGTGTCGTGGTTTGGAAGTCTCAAAGCAGTATTGCAGAATCAACACTCAGAGAGGCTTGTACAGGTGACAAGGAGACAATGCTTGACTAAAATAGACCATCCTTGCTCTTATGAGGCTTTTAGTAGAGCAGTACCACACCATAAAGAAGAGTGTCTGGGATGTCAGGAAGGATAGAGAGGTAGAGAGGGGCTAGATTGCAAAGCTTTACCCTAAAATCAATGGGCAGTCACTGAAGCATAGTGGGAAATACACGGTCAGGTTTCCTTTTTGTAAAAAGGTCTGCCCTCTTGCAGGGAGGAACAAAAGAGAAAATGCGGGGAAAGCAGTTATCAGTCTCTGTCATAGCCCACATGAGATAAGGAGAAATGTATCAATCTGAGAGGGTTTCAGAGGGAAAAACAAAATCAACAGACTGGTGAGCAATGGCATATGGGTAATAAAAGACAGCACAGCATTATGGATGACACCCATGTTTCTCACTTCCTCTGACAAAGGAACGAAGAAACTCTGTGGTGTCAAAACTCTTACAAGATCCTAAAGCACTGCTCTCTGTTTATCCATATACCGGTATATATTTTTTCAAAAGAGAAGCCACAATGTATTGATTTCTTCCTATGTAGCAACACAGTGTTCAATTGCTCAACATGCAATAATGTGTTTAATTCTCTATATAACTCTGTGAGCTGGGTGCTTACTGTCCTTTTTCATTTAACAAGAGTGAGGGACTGAACATTAAGTAACTGTGTCCAAGGCTATTCAGCTAGGGTGGGGCAGAGCTGGGTTAGTAGTTTGACAGTCTAATTCCAGAGGCCTCATTCTTGAAGGGCTGTACTAAATTCTAGAACTGCTTTCTCAGTTTGTACTTATTATAATACCTCTTTACAAATTGTAGAGGTACAGTTAAGAAAGGGGTGAGGAAGTGTGTATGAATATTTCCTTTGTGCATGGGATTATTTGTGATACATGTAGATCATATATGTTTGCAAGTCACATGTGTATTATTGTGTATAAATGTGTGAGTGTGCATTCTTTTTTTGTTGTTGTTTTGTTTTTTTGACAGAGACAGAGAGAGACAGAGAGAAGGGGGAGGGCCCAGTGCAGTCTCCATAGTTGGACGTTATCAGTTTTTTGTCATGGTTTCCTTCTATACAGGTGGGTGGGGGCTGGGTAGAGCAGGAACTGGGCTGGGAGTCTTCTGCACAGGAGGCACGCCCCCTCCCCTGAGCCAGGGGCTGAACAGGGGAGTGAGAACTGAACTGGGGGCATCCCACATGGGAAGCACACACCAGTTCAACATATAGATCAACATGGGCTGGGGCTGGGATTTGATTCTCAGTCTCCAGGGCTGCAAAGCAAACACTCAACCTGCTGAGCCATCCTGGCTTCCCCATGTGTGCATTCTTGTGTGGAGGTATATATCTTTATTATGTGTGTGTGTTTGTATATGGTACATGCATGCATGGTATGTGTGTACATACAGGTATGCACATGCTGGGCTATGAGATCAATTTTTTTACTCTGACAAGGAAGCTTTTGCTCCCAAGTTAGTCTTGCTATGCCCTGATGCTTTATTCATTAACACAGTCTTTTCTCATCCAAGTAATGTGCAAATTATTTTAAAGAGGATAATCTCTCAGGTCTCTAGCATTGTATGAAGTTATTTTTATTATACTTAATATATTTACATGTTTAAAGCTTTTATCTAATATAAAGCAAAAATAAGTTTATAAATGAAATGCAAACAGAAAAAAGTACTAAAAGTAACAGCATTAACATGCCATATCGTGAAGAGCTGCGCATGCTAAGTTTAGGAGTTTGGACATCAACCCTGAAGGCCAGGGAAAGCCTATGCCAAGTACCAAACAGATCAGCAGCACATGTAACAGTTCAATGAAGTTTAATGAAAAGGTGACAAAGGTAAGTGAAGATGGGCATATGTGTGTGCAGCTTGGCCAAGAATAGAGACACCAGTTAGGATGACATAGACATATGATAAAAGTCTCAACTAGGAAGTAATAATATAAGAATAGAATTTATGTGATTGAAAATTTGTAAAAAGATGCAGTTTTGTTTGAACTTGTTGAAGGAATATTAAAAAATTATTATTATTATTTTTTATAGTTAAAGACGAGACCCTGGTTTATAGCTTGGATATCAATGGGGGATGGAGAGTCATTAATATGGAGTGCTTGATATATGCCAGATAGTAGAATCACTTTTTTATATTTATTATATCATTTAATTTTCTTTACATTCCTTTAAGGTAGATGTCCCTAATCCTGGCCATGCTGCACACATACACTCCTCTTTGCTTATCTTTCTTAACTTTTTCTTCATTGAACTTGAAAATTGCTGTTAGATTTGGAACATCAGGTTATGATCTCCAGAACACAAAATCACTCAATAAACATTTATTGAATGCATGCTAAATCTATGATAGATGAAGCCTTGAGTATGAGTGAGAACATTCCAGAAACATGCATAGAGGAGAGAGTTGTATTTGCATACATATTTCAGGTTTGGGCAATAGAAGGAAATGATATGAAAAAGACTGTGAAGAATTATCCAGAGAAGTAAGATGAAAACCGGAGGGTTGTATCTCAGAAAGCAAAGAAAAAGAAGAGTTCACAAGGAGAATGTGGTCATTGGGGTCAAATGTTGTCAAAAGTCAAGGAAGATAAGCCTGAAAAGTGGACGTGGGATTTAGGTAAGAAAGTCTGACAATAGGCTTGATGCATGAAGAGGAGTCTGAACTAAGGAGAGGTTGGTAGAATATACACATAAGGAGCTTATTAGAATATATTATTTTTCACTTATTTCAGATTACACATGATTCTAGGGAGACTTACCATAGGAAACACTCTGTCAAAGTCAGAATCTCTGGTGTTCTGTCAGACTAGAACATTTCCAGAGACAATATCACTGTTTGAATTTAAAGTTGGACTTAGTTTATAATTATATAGTTTCAGACTTTACAATGGCCACATATTTGAATAAAAGGGATCACAGAATCACAGCATGTGAAAATCCCAATTCAACTCATCTGACCTCATTGTCTTCAAAAGAAACTGAAGGTCAAAAACTTCTATCCCAAGTATTGAGACTAGACTGTTGCCATTTTCTTTATATCATACTGTCTTACTAGGTTATGTTTGTTGTATTTAAACAGTTTTTCAAGGCAAATTCTATCTTTCTAGATATAATACCAGGACATACAAGTTTTAAAAAAGCAATAAACATACTAGGAACCACACAATGAAGGAAAGACACATTTTTTTAAAAACCACATACTACATGCCACCACCTTTAAGCCATATAGACTTAGAGATTATAACAGCAGCTGTACTCCAGTTTTTGCTAAGTGATTTGCTCAGATATTTTTTCCTTCCCAGATGGTTGCTAGATAGAATTAAAATCTTAAAGGTCTTCTGTTCACACAATGAACAAATAATAAAACTCCTTTTCATAATCAAAGAAACTTTAACTGATAAAAAGTTACAAATCATTGGATAGTTTAATTAACTACTTATAGGACAATCTATCACCTTACTCATCTTCCCATTTGAGACAAATGCAGCACACCTGGGAAAGGCCAAGAACCTTGTGCCATCAGACCCAGATGTGACCAAGGCCTCAAACCTGAAGCCTGACCTCTGGACTGAATGAACTATGACCTGGTCTCAGTTCCTACCAGCCTCGGTCTTAATGAATCCCTTATGGCAGCTAACAAGCCAACTCTTCTAATTAAACCTGGAAAGCCTAGTGACTATAGCTTCCTGCCTACAAGTTACTAATAATGATACTACTAGCAGCTGTGTAGCATTTCTAACTATTGTCTTTCCTTCCATTATCTCATCTTCTTAACTCAGTGACATAGATAAAAGATATATCTTTTTTTTTTTTCTGAGATAGATGAGAAAGCAAGAAGAGAAAGACTAAGAGATGTGTGCAAAGTCACACAGTTAATAAGTGGCAGAACCAAGTTTATAATCCATCTCTCCTAACCCTTTGAAGTGGATCAGGCAGCTACTTATTGTAAAGAAACATGGCTAAGAGAGAATTCTTCATGATGATTTTCAGAGTTCCATAGAATTAAGGCAGAATTCTCTTTCCTCTTATGGGGAAAATAAAAAATGTATACAGAGTCTTTGTAACTCGTAGCATTGAGACGTGAAATCTACTATTATTTTTCCCTGTGTATCTGGGAGGCCCTTATTAATTTGCTAAAACAATAAAATGTAGTAGGAGTGATACTTAGCATGTCTGAGGCTAGGTCATGAAAACTCCTGCAGGTTCTGTTTATGCCTCCTGAAATACACACCTTGGAAGATGCCAGCTGCCACGTAAACAATCTGGAGAACACCATTGTTCAAGGAAGCTCCAGATAGCCATGTGGAGAGGCAGTGTGCATAGAAAGAGAGGAATGACTGGCCAGCCCCAATTATCTCAGCCATCCTAACCCAGGTCCAGATATTTGAATAATAAAGTCATCTTAGACTTTCTTGCCCCAGAAGACACAATGCAGAAAAGAATTGAAAAATGAAGCTGATAAAACGGGTTCTGAACATATGTTCCCCATTGAGATGTCCCAGCTAAACCCAGTCACTGGAGCCAACCCTGCTGAGTCTCAGTCATCAGGGAGTAGGGATAAGACATTCCTGATCTATCTTGTTTGAATTGTGTGCATAATAAAGTGGAAGTGTTACACCATTAAATTTTGAGGTATTTTTTATGTAGCAATAGATAAACAAAATAGCTTAGCTAAAGCCTTGGATATGACTTCATGATTGAGTGCCCTTCAAAATCAGAATTGTTAGTCATTGAAACAACACAGTAAAATGTAGTTATCCAGAACTCTTGGGGAATAAGTCATTCTGGATGATGGAATGATGACATTTCAAAAGATGGAGGTGATCAATCTTTTAAATGCTGGAGATGTTGTATGTTAATTACTATGAATAGTTATGTATATGATCATTTATACATTAAAAATATATACCTGCAACAGATACTAGGGACCAAACTATATGCTGTTAAGTACTTGAGAAGAGTCTTGTACTGGACAGATATAGCCTTTGCTTCCCACAAATTTACAGATCAGCAGGGAAGGTGGTGGTACTCAGCAATTTGCTCAAAGTTTCAAGGAAAATATGTTACCAAGCCAGGTTTCCCATTCAGGTCCACCTGACTCCAAAGTTCCTGGGAAGATACTTCACAGGATGGTACAACTGAGGCCAAAGCTTACTCTCAGGCTTTTGAATTTATACCTGCTTTTATCATCATTTTAAGTATCATCCCTCTAAAAAATAGCGGGATTACAAATTATTTGTACCGGTACTATCTGTCTACAACCTAAATAAGACAAGATGAATTACATCGTAGTAATGAATTTTGCTTGTGTTTCTGCATGGCCATAGCTAAGATATAGTCAGCAAATACAAGTGAAGCAAACTTCAGTCACTTACAATGGCATCAGTGATATTAATAATGATTCTTTATACTTTTCTGGTGCCTCTCATCTAAGGATCGTAAAAGGATTTACAAACATTAATTAAGCCTTACAGAATTTCAATGAGGTCATGAAGCAATTTAATTACTGTATTATAGGGAGATTTTAAATAAAGCAAAAGAAACTTAAGAATCACATTGTGAAGCATCCTGCTTTGCTCTTGGTGGCATAGACCCAGGAATTTGGGCATGCCTTTTCTAGTCCTTCATTTGTTTCCCTAGTTTTTAAGGAGTGGTGATATTATCATGTGTCCATTTTTCATATTGGAAGACACAGGAAAGTGACATTATAATTGGTGAATTAATCAATTAACTAACCTATACATATATGTCACACTTGGTAAGTATCAGGCACTGCTATCCACTCAAGAGACAGAAGAATATAATATCTGCCTTCAATGCTCTCCACTCAGTAAGAAGATGTACAAATAAAATACTATGTGATTACAGCTGTGTGAGAACAAGGCACAAAGTATTATTCAGGTATGTGAAAGTGTATCTAACTCTGAAAAGTAAGAGCTAATACTATATAGAGCTGATTACATTCTTCTCTTCCAAAATTTCACATATATGACCTGCTTTACTTTCACAACAATCTTTTTTTTTATTGTTAAATTTAATGGGGTGACATTGGTTGGTAACAATTAGGTAATTTCCGGATGTACAAGTCCACATCACATCACCCATGCATCGCATGATGTGCCCGCCTCCTAATCTTGATATTTAGGCACTTTCATTTTCCTAATTTTACAAACAAGGGAACTAAGACAGAGAGAGGTTGAGTAACTTGAGCAAGTTCACCTTTTTTCATCCTCAGATGCGGCACATGTGAGATTTGATCACAGGCATTATCTGCAGGGTTCATTCTTAACTGCTATGCCATAGTGTAGACATTAGTAGAATAAAAGGAGACCTTACGAAGTAACAAAAAGAAGCAAGCAAAAAATGAATGTTCTAAGCCTACAAGTCACTCTTATCAGTGAGGCTCTGACAATAGTAGACTATGAAAAAAAGTCAGAAAGAATAATTTCTTATGTATTTCTGGTCAGCACTAACCTCTAGGTAAAATCATCAAAAACAACAACAAAAAAATTCATATTGTTGTTTTCAGTATCTTCCCAGCAGCTCTCAATGATAGGTTCAGATCACAATTTTCTGAGATAATTGGGATTAACACTGATCCCTCTTCAGTAGTTCTGAAGCTCTGACCAAGGCATATGATGACTCACCTACACATGAGCAGTGGGCAGCCATATGCTGATAAAATGTAGATACTCTTTCCCAAACTCCTGAGGTACTGCTTTACTACTGCTTATCCTTCAGTTCTCTAATAATTAAATAATAACTCCATCCTCACGGCCAAACCCTGGACTTCTTCCATCCTTGTCCATCTGTCCTATTTCTTTCCTCCAGTCATGAACTCTGGGTCTCTGTTCCTTGTTTCACTGTCTGGAGTCCTACATAAGCCTCAACAGGACACTGAAATGAATTTCTGCCTGGGGATTCCCATTCCCATGGCTCATGGGACCTGACCACACAGGTTGCATGGATAATGTTGACTATTTGAATTGAGTTCCTCTTGAGCATGTTTTACTCATCACTCCAGATTAAGCTCAATATCTTCCTAACTTAACCCGTAGATCATCTTTCTATGTGCCAACGTATTGACTGAATGCACATGACCTAACCATAAAAAGATACAGGATATACTTGCAAACATTAAGAAGAAATGCACATTTCCTTTATTTTATCTTTTTTTTTTTTTTTTGCGTGATGCTATATGTTGACGTGGACCTGCCTTTCACTATGGCATGCTTGACTTAGACATTATAAGTTCAAGAAAAATGGGAGTGATACGTGAGAAGAATATAAAGACACATTCACCCAAGGATAATTTGTTAAATGGTCATGGTATACAGGCACTGGACTAATTGTGGGACATTTCAGGAGCAAATTATTTAGTGCAAGAGACAAATAACTGACCAGGTAATTAGACCACAGGTATAATATGCACTGAGACATACAGTTGTGAAAGCCCTTTAAGGGACCAATTCGCCATGTCTTACTAGGTCAATAAATGATTCTAGAGAAAAGTGATTTCTTATTTGAAGTCTAATTGACCAATAGGACCTATGTAGTGTGTGTGTGTGCATGCAGGCATATGAATGTATAGAGGCAGGAGGTAGGCACATATTTCAAGCCAGAGGAAATAATATAGGCAAAGTCCTATAGTTGAGGAGGATCTTCTGGCTACAAAATTTCATATAGAAAAGATGGCAAGAAAAGACAAAGGTTCACATTAAGGCACTAGCTTTGGAAATTTGGAGTAGGGCTTTATTGAGGTGATAGAAACAGTAAGAATTGATTGAATATTAGAAACTAGATAGAAATGACTTGTAGGTAGACCACTTGGGCAACTGAGTAGCATCATTCTTTTCAAGAGCATTATGGACATAGAAAGAGAAACAGACTTTGAGTGAGTCCAGTAACACAATGAGCTCAGTGTTGGAGACAATAAATTTGAAGTGAAACAGTAATTAAAACAATAAGCTCTGGACACAGACTGACTGGTTTTGGGCCCTGGCTTTATCATTTATTAGCTTTGTGATCCTGGGCAAATTATGTCTCTATACCTTAGTTTCTTCATCTTTAGAATATGAATAGCTAACTGTGGTGGTTAATTTATGTGTCAGCTTGGCAGAGCCAAATATAGTCAAAAATTATTATGGATATTTCTGTGAGAGTATTTCTGAGGTTTTAATTGAGATTAACATTTACATTTGGGGACTTAGAGTAAAGCATATTATACTCTATAGTGTTGGTGGCCTCACCCAACCAGCTGAAGGGCTGAATGGAAAGAATAACTTCCCCTGAGCAAGAGGGAATTCTGCAATAGGCCACCTTATGCAGATGTTGGACTTGCCAGTCTCAAGATTGTGTGAGCTAGTTCATGAAGAACCCTGACTAATACATAATAGTAATAACTAATAATAGTACTAAACCCATAGAGTTATTATATCATGAAAATTAAATCAGATAATATATATATATAAATTTCAGAATGGTACCTGGTACAATGTGAACACTAAAATATTAGATGTTATTGGCTCTGTGTGGAGCATCAATTTCTTGATGTCCAACACGTCTTGCATATGCTGGTATGTATCTATAGTTCAGGGGTATTGTGTAGGTTAAAGATAAAGATTTGGTGTAACTAGCATACAGAAGATTAATGATGCAATTAGAGTAGATTGGATTATCCAGAGAGAGAAAATGCTATGTGGTAAATGCTCAGAGCAAAATCTTTAAAAGCTAATGTTTACCAGATAGACAAAGAAGACTTCAAAGGAAAAAATCAGCAAACAGGAAAAACCAGGAGTTTTTTACTAATATATTGCAAAATATACCCTCTATTGGTGAGATTAAAGTCAGTATATGACATTAATTTAATAACTATAAGTAGAGTGGGCATATGTTTGAGTTTATTTTGACCTGTCCTGTTTTCCACCTGTTGTCCCAGCCTTGTAAGTAAGCTTTATGGTCACCTAAGATTCAGGCAAGTGAGTCAGCATGTGATTTGAGATGACTCAATCAAATTAAAGGAATGAAGTTTTTCCTCACACTTTTCCAAATATATAAACAAGGAAGAAGATAATGCAGAATGCTAGTGACAACCATTTTGCCTTTAAGAAGAAAACAAGACTGAAAGTAAAATAATGTGTAGCACGACAGAACGGAAATTGAACAAACCTGTTCTTTGATAACATCTTTGAGCCTATGCTAGGAGAACAAGGAACCTGATTTCCGAACCTGAGGAAGAAAATAACTAATTTGTTTATTTTCTAAGGCATTTTGAATAGGAGTGTTATGTAACATGAAACCTAAAACAAGCCTAACTGACATAGAGAGACTAGGACTACTAATAAGTGAAGGAAAGGAATCACTCACTAAGTAGAAACAGCCTGACTATAAGATAATTAAAAAACAAACTCTTCCCTTTACCAGTTACTTCTAAGAAAGGAGAATTGCCTCTTCACCAAACTGGATGGCATGTTAGTGAATATTGTAATGCATATGAGTGGGTGAGTTTGGAGACATGAGGCAGGGCAAGTGCAAATTCTATAATGATATGAGGAGTTATGAGAGGGGAGGAAGGCAGGAGTAGAGCAGATGTGCCTAAGAATCTGGGTGCCCCATGAAGGGAGGATGACCAAGGGCACTCCCCAGTGGAGGGGACAGTGGAAGTAGAAACTATGGAGAATGTAAGTATTTGAGAACTAATTTTTGCATATTTGAAGGGGGAGATAAATTCCCTCCTTTGTCCCCTTTTGTAAAATCTTCAATGTATTCTATTTTCATGACTGATGCTTTGGATGTGGATTCTTCCTGAAACATGCAAATGAAAGCCAGTTCTAGATGGAAGTCAGTCTAGAGGAGAGGCATAGAGTCCCTGCACCTGGATTAGGTAACAGAGTTCACAAATCTCTATTAAAATAGCTGATACATTGGAAAAAGTAAAATTTAGGTACTTACTTGAGGCCACAAAACTTGGTGCTGGTGTACCTGGGATTAGAATCCATGATGCCAGTGTCATACCTCAGGAGAAGAGGCTACCAATGGCTCTCTTCAGAATGGATCTGGGTCAAAAAGAGAACAGATAAAAAATAGAAAACAATTGTTTTAAAGTTTTATCTTTAAATCAGATGAAATCTTCTGCTAGAAGAACTATATGCATATATGTATGTATACATGTGTGTATTATATATATATAATTATATATATATATAATTTTAATGAAAATGACTTCATAGTTTATAGACCAAGTTGTGTCTAATCTTAGAACCAAATTCTGTGTAATGCCCAAGGTGATAGTAGACAAGCATCACAGCTGAGTAAAGTTATTATAATATTACCTCTGTTTTTCATGAAATCAGAAATATTGTAGCTGATTGCTCATAGTTTCTCATATCATAAGCAAATTCAGGTTGGAAAATGTAAGGCATATGCAAGATAATACTGGAGAGATTATGTACATTTTCTTGACTATTAATCTAAGTGAATTTCTTCTTACTGACACAACATAAAAAACATGACTTTGAAAATTGACTTACCGGTATTCAAACTCCTTTATTACCACTTGTTGCTTGTACTAGCATTTTCATCAGATTAACTGTGCTTTACTTTCCTTATTGGGAGACTATCATAGAGTCTTAGTCTTCAAAGTACTTAGTCTTGTAAAGAGGAGTGAGAGAGAGAAAAAATAAACAAAGACAATAAGAATTTTAGGAACAGATAAAAGATTGAGAGAGATAAACAGGGCTAGCATAAGAGAGAATGTAATGTGAGTACAGTGTTGCTTTAGGGAAAGAGCCATGTAAAAAGTGATTATATTTGAAATATATTTTTGAGTAAGAGCCCAGAGGCTTTGAGTATAAAGTGTGAAAGAGGAGAAGAGAAAACGAGGCTTACAGGTATTTGGACTAAGATACTAGCTGAGTCTCCAGAGAATAACACAGTCCAGCTGACAATGTGATTTCAGCCTTGTGAGACCATGAGCATAGAATTATGCCAATGCCCAGACTTCTGATTTACAAAAACTGTGAAATAACAAATGGGTGTTGTGTTAAATCACTAAGTTTGTGGTAATATGTTCTACAGCATAAAATAAAATAACACAGGGATTATGAAAATAGTAAATATGAACAAGGAGGTTAAGAGTGTTTTTAAGAACTGATTATGATGCCAAGCAATGGAAAGGAGGCTAAATTAGGATGTAAAAATGGAAGGGGTTAATGGTCAGGATAAATATCATAGTCAATGGATTAGAAAATTCAATGACAATGGATAATTGCTGAAGTGGGAGTTCAAGATAAAATTAATTAAAAGGAAAGGAGGTATTGGTTATATATGAGAGAGTAACAAAGGGAGAGAGAGAGAGACAGAGAGATGGAGTTATAAAACTCAGAGCATGATCATATGAGAAACTGCAGTGATATGGAAGAAGATATTTCTGTGAAGGACTTAGAAGATGTGAGAGGTCAGTGTGTTTGTTAAATCTCTTCTCTTTGTGTTGAGTGTCAAAAATGATGACCAGAGTGGTAGAGAAGAAGGACATATATAGTCATTGATAAATGAGAAGCAAAGGCTGAGACAATAAATGGCAACATCAAAAAGCAGAGGTACATGATGTCTGATAATGTACTATTTAAAGTATTTGGGGTCTTTGAAGGAAGACAGTAGTTTAAGAGAAGCAATGGGGAGTAAAGAGGGAACATACAACACTTGAGGGTCATAACTGTAAAGTATGTAGATTTGAAAGAAATCCAGCCTTTGGTTGAAAGATGTGGAAAAGCAGAGTTTTCAGGGAATATCTACCTACCTATATTTCAGGTAGAGGAAAAAAAAAGTGAGTATTCAGGGAAACATGTGAAAATACAATTAGGATTCTGTTGATGATATATTGCCATGTGCCCCAGGACAATGTGACATAGCTTGGGAGGGCATGCAAATGAGCCTGACTTGGGGTCAGAGGGAACCGAATGGGAACGAGCTTCTGGGTGAGAGAATTTGGAGTAAGTATCTGACATCTGATGGGGAGTGGTGCATAATGGGATTCCTTGATCATCAACACGTGAGAACTTCCAGGCTGCTGAATTCGACATGAAGAGCTGAGCTTGAGCACAGACCTCTCAATCATTCCTGACAGTTGTTCTCATCCACCTCTAGTGCACTTGTGGCAGCCAGGGGCATTCAGAACGGGAAGAACCACCCACTTATCCTACTCTCTTCGTGTTTTCATGTGGAGTTACCATCATAAATATGGTTCCCCTGCTTCTTATTTCGCCTTGACCTTTTCTCATGGAATAGTTAATGGTCATCAGTCCACAATTTCTTATTGAGTAAAATAATCTATTCAATGACTGAAATATGTAGTTACTTTCCTTTGTTCTCTTGTTGATCCAAAACATTGTGAGGCATTAGTCTTAGGAAAGTGTATGTGCTTTGTACACATTATCCCTCAGCTAGCCCAATCCAACATTTAGACTAAAGAGGGGATATGCGAGGATGAACATGGGACAGAGAACTACAGACCCTATTTGTCTACAAATCTCAGCCAAGTCCTCTAATATAGTTTTTTTAACCTAGTTTTTAAAAATTATTATTCAATATTGAAGCTAACAATTTGATTCCTATATTGCTTTGTTTATCTTTTTTTTCCCCCTCTTTGGCCAGAGAGAGACAGACAGATAGAACGGGGAGGTCCCACAGCAGTCTCCATAGTTGTACATCTTCAGTTTTCAATATGGTTTCAGTCCACAGGTGGGCATGGGGCTGCACAGGGCTGGAACCAGGCTGAGACTCCTGCCTGGGCCCTGGCAAGAACTGAACTGGGGGCACACTCCAGTTCAACATATGGGTCCTGGATTCAATCATTGGACCCCAGGGCTGCAAAGGGAGCACTCAACCCGCTGAGCCATTCCGGCATTCCCTCTATCTCTTAATTGATTCCAAATCTTGGTGAGAAATAGGCATGCTGTCAATGTTGTGATCCTTTAAAATCCCAACTGATTTGATAGAAGACTTATGTCCTTGTCCAAGAACCAAAGTATTATGATCACCTAGAATATATAACTTAGGGCAGCTGTTCACACTGTTAAGGGAAAGGGCTGAGAAATATATTCAAAGAAACTAGCATATGAGGACGGTCCAGAAAGTGTCCAGCCATGTAATATGAAAAAATAGGGAAATTTATAGCTGGACTTTTTCCACACAGCCCTCGTATACTTTACAAACAATTGGTATTCAATATATGTTTGGCTTTTTCTCCCTCCTTATAAAATGAAAAGACTTTGGTAACTGATCCATAATTGAAGATCTTAGGTACTAAGAATGCCAGAGATTTCTGAATCATCATGTGAATTTGGCAGCCAAAGCTGTGTAGAATTGTGACTTCTAGTAACATACTGAGGGTTGTCATGGAGTCACCTTTTCATGGCAATAGAAAGGGGGCTGGAGTCTATGTGCCAATATCTAGCAATCACATATTTAACTAATAGTACAACAGAGGATGAATTAAAGGGACAGAACAGGCTGCCTCATGCTAATTAGTTTATATGGCATGGTCAGGTTGTTTCATGCTCAAAAAACAATTTGCAGGACCTTTGAAGATTATAGCTTCCAAATAAGACAGATTGAGCTGGACAATGTATTCCTCTCCTAGGAGATCATCTGTAAGCATTGGTGCCAGATTCAGACTGGCATTTCCTTCTACCACCACCCCACTCCCTCAAGCTAGGGTGCATGAGAAAGTACAACTGCCTCACTTAGATGAGCACAGATGAATATGGGAAGAAAAGTCTTGACATGTAGATCCTTGGATCCAGTCATCCCTGAGAACAGCACCATCCTTGCCCTGGCTGCAATTTGGTTACATGAACCAATATATTTCTTTCTTAGCTAAATTAGTTAAAATGGCCACCTTCTGATTTGCAGTTGTATGTTCTTAGTAACAGAGGAATATTTGATTCCTTCTTTCCTTTTCCTTCTCCATTTGGTTTCTTGTTATTTTCTAAAATTTCTATAAGAAATAAATATTCATCTGTAAACATGAACATATTATAAATCCATGGAATAGAAAAAATAAAAGAAAATGAAGTTCTGACCCCATCAAATTGACTGTAGAATATCAAATGTAAGAAATGTGTCAGATGGGGAAGCTGGGATGGCTCAGTGGGTTAAGCGCTCAATTTGCAGCACCGGGGACCCAGGATCGAATCCCGGCCTCGACCCAGCCCATGCGGACCCATATGCTGAACTGGGGAGTGCCCCCAGTTCAGTTCTCTCTGTGTCTCTGTATCTCTCTCTCTGTCTGTCTCTGTCTTTGTCAAAAAACAATTAAAAAAAGAAAAAAAGAAATGTGTCAGAGACCAAAGTGATCTGGTTTGTTGGACCAGACTTAGCATCATTATTATTAATAGTATAGATAGATCAACTTGGATATAAAATAAAAACTGGACTTGGATTATCTAAGAATGTACATAAAGTCTATGCTGGATAATTTATGCAGAAGAAGAATTTTCACAGGATTATGGGAATGTTCACAAAAGTGTGTTTAGAATAAGATGAGAGCTAGAACTGCTTCAGACATCTCAAGAACATTGACTAATAATCTCATTATGCTAGATGGAGTGAATCAGCTCTATTGTGTGTGTATGTGTGTGTGTGTAATTATTTCATTTTATTCAAGGTTTGAAGTTATGGGAGAGACTTGGATCCCTTACTCAACCTTGGTAGCTTGTTTTACCCTTCTTCCAAGACCCAAACACAATGATAATGGAGAATTAACTCCAGAGACAGACAGAGGGAGAGAGAGACAGAGAGAGAGAGCGAGAGAGAGAGCGAGAGAGAGAGTGAGTGAGAATCTGAATGCTGTTAAAAACTCAGTAGGTAATGAGCACTGGGACACTGAGCAATATTGCTTTGGGTGCCTGCCAGTATTGAGTGGAAATGACTCAATGTGACTCCATATTTATTACTGTGTCAATTATCTATTTCCTAAATAATCCACATTCCTTCTCTCCTTGTGGTCTCTCCAAGTAAACTAGTTTGGACTTCCTCATAGCATGGTGGCTTAAAGACAGATAGCCAGATTGCTAATACGGTTGCTCCAAAGGTGAGTTACCCAAGAGAACCAGGGAGGACCTATGTTGCTCTCATGGCTTAGCTCCAAAAGTCACATAGTATCATTTTTGCCATAGTCATAAGCCCACCTAGATTTGATGAAAGGCAACTGAGACCCCACCTCTCAATGGGAGCAGTGTCTAAATTACATTGAAAGAAGAGCATTTGTGTTTGGAGCTATCGTAGGAAAATACAGTGTGCCACAAGTATGGATGCAAAACTGATTTAAACTTGGTATAAGAAACCTAGTCATGCCATGAAGTCCTCCTATGGATTGCCTCCTCCTCTATCTCCCCATTCCCCAGGGCTTACAGCAGGCACCATACATGAATAAATGCTAGTGCAACTCACTGCCTGATATTTTTAATACATTTCACAGAAGTGAAGTCATAAAGGAAGTAAAATCAATTCCAATAAATTAATTACATTTCTTCACAATTATTTTATAAATCTGAAGAATATTATTCTTATAGGACTACTTTTGAAAACCTCAATCACAGCAGTTCTTTTTGGAGGAAACGTAGGAAGGCCTGTCTGTTTTTGGCAGAGGACACTTCATGATTCCAAGCATATTTATTGTACATAAGCTATTTGTCAAGCACTATTCCTAGTGATGAGAATCGGCCAATCAGCAAAACGTATTAAAAAATAATAAGCAGCAAAACTCTACCAGCATGGAGGTTACCTGAATACATTATTCACTTGGGAAAGACACAGCCTAGTAAATGCATATGTCTTTCATTTCTCCTACCACTACTGGATAAGCCCCCCAGGGCAGGAGCTGGGTCGTTTTCACTATTATAATCCCAGGCAGGGCCTTGCTCAGTGCCTGCAGGAGAACAAGGTTCAATTCATATTTGTTGAACTAATGTATAGATATGAAAGCATGCAAGTCAGTCACTATAAGGGTTTTCCTGAGAAAGGAATCAGCTTGCCCTCTCCTCAAAAGCTCAACACTGGCCTAGCTTGAGGAGATGCCTGGACTCCAACTTTAGCAATAAAGGTGGAACAAAACACGAGGGAGGAGCAGGGACTGTCTCTCTGTTACATTCTCAGTAAGAGAAGAATAAAGAAATCTGGAAATTTCTTACACTTTGGAATGCCCTTGTGTTTGTTACGCTTGCTTTTCTGTGTTTCCCTGTGATGATTAAGAGCAATTTTCCTTAAATGGTGTGTGTGCTTGTCTTTAGGGACTGGAAGGAAGCAGGAAGCTGGGGAGACTGTTACTCTCTGCAAGGCAGCTTGAGGCAAGAGGATCCTCCGGGGATGGAGCCAACTCGCAGCCTGAGAGAGCTGGCAGTAGGTAGCGTTCCCTGGGGCCTGCTCTGAGGGAGGTTAGGACAGCCACCAGCCCAGGCTATAGAGGCTGAGACACGAGATTGCAGAGGCCTCCAAAATACATAGCGATCCTTGCCCAGCTTTCCCTCGCAGAGCATTAAAAACAAGTTAGTGCTCTTCCAGTGTTTTACTTGTGTGTTCTTGATGTCAGCTAAACATACCATCCATGCTGGATATCTGAAGCTCTGCCCTGCTTTTCTCACTCTCCCTTTATAGTCACTCACTTAGTCCTGTCCTTTCTGTCTGTTCATGTCTTTCAAATCAATCCTCTTATTTTCATCCTCGCTGCCTCTGCCTGTGCTTGGGCTTGGATCATCATGGCTGCCCCCTAATTGGTCTTCAACATGAGAGTCTTTTATCCAATGTCATACTAGTTTTTTCTTAAAGCACATTTGACTCTATCCTTCTCTGCTTCTCCGCTATGAAGGCCGACTACCAGCACAGCCTTAGCCCATGAGGCCTCTGCTCTCCATCTAATTTTTCATCACATTTTGTGTGCTTCCTCCCCAAATATGTCCCATACCCCAGTCACACGTGTTTGCTCACTGAAGCCCGTGTCAGACTATTCCTAGTGATTGACTCCTATACTTTTGCACATAAGGGCCACTCTGTCTAAAATGTGTCTCCTTTTCTTTCCAATAGGTAGAGTCTTTCACATTTTCTAAGACCAGGATGAAGTATCACTTTCACTCCGGAAGGTTTTTGGTTTTGTTTGTTTCGTTTTTCCTCAGGCCTTACAGCTTTCCATAGTCTGTCTACGTGCATATTCTTGTTCTGGTTGTACTTCTTCATTAGGGTAGACTTCCTTAAGAGGAGGGATTTTGTGTTACTAAACACAGTAGCACAGCACATATTATAAAATTGTTGATAACACATATGAGGTGAATGAATGAATGTGACAAGGCATGGAGACTTTTGACCCTCCACAATGCAATGCTGGGAAAAAAGGTGAAAGTACAAACTGAGGTACATATGGAAATGGCCTCTCTGTTACGTGTCACTGATTGTATCCAGAAAGCTGCCTTTTTGTGGCCTGGGACATAAAAAAATGAAACCAGGACCTGCCGGTAGAGCTTTTCAGTCTCTGGACAGCTAGAAAACCTCAAGTCTATAGGACATATACAATTCTGTTCTTGGTTGGAGGAAAAACACCAGCTTCAGGCAAAGTCAGTTTGTAGAATAGTACACACAGCTGTACCTGAAGGGGTGGGTTCATTTGTTTCATGGCAAAAATGCCTACTTCCAGGTACCCTGTGTATGGCTAGCTCATCTCATACAGAAATAATTACTTGAGCCAGGTAATATATCCTGAAAAGATTCTTCTTACATATTAATGCAAAAACAGAGATTTATTAATGATCTTTAAATAGCCAGTAACTTAGTCTTCTTAGGCTACTATAACAAAATGCCATAACTGGTGGCTTAAACAATAGACTTATTTCTTACAGTTTTAGAGACTGGGAGGTCCAGGATCAAAGTGTCTATGGATTCAGTGTTTAGTGAGAACCTGATTTCTGGCTCCGTACTGCTGCCTTCTCTCAATGCATGTGGGTAGAAAGAGAGCTCTTGTGTCTCTTCCTCTGCTTATAAGGGCATGAATGCCATCGTGAGGGCATCACCCTCCGGATCTTGTATGAACTGAATTACCTCCCTAAGGCCCCACCTCCAAATAGCATGATAGTGGGGGTTAGGACTTCAACCTATGAATTGGGGATTCACACTCAGTCCATGCCAGCCAGATAGGAATGACCCTCAAACAACAGCAATGATAAATAAAAATAAATATTAGTAGTTGAAGTTTATTGAATGTTTGCTATGTGGCAGTGACAACTTCAGGCATTTTTATATATGTTATGCTAGCTATTTTAATCCCTCGGTTGAGCCTATGAGGTAGGTACTATTATTATCCTCATTTTACGGATAAGAAATTGAAGTATGGAAAGCTTCTATAACTAGCCTGAGGTCACTTAAGTAATAATGAGCAGACATGGAAATCAAAATCAGTTAGTCTAGCTCCAAAGATTATACTTTTAACCACATGATGAATTTAGATGAAGAAACACTGATGGAGATTTTCAAATTTAATGATTTTAAACATTTTTATAGCCATTGAAATGTTTATCCAAATATATTATTTTAAAAATATTGCTATTTAAAATAGATAAAAGCTGAACTGGACTTCTATTCCTAGCAATATGCTGGGCTCGGTACACTAAATTCCTTCCCTCTATAAAAAGATGAAAAAAAATATTGAAATGTTTTAATGTGTATTTTAGTACTTAGCAAAATAGGAGAAATTCTCAAGGGCTAATAAACACAGTATTACAATTGTCTAGTATAGCATATATTGTGAAATTGATAATAACACATATGAGGTGAATAAATGAATGGGACAAGGCATGGATCAGAAGTGAGATCAGAAATCTACTGTAGTAAATGGAGGTTGTTTTAAATAAGTTACAGCTCTTATTGTAACAGTTTCATGGAGAAGAGGAGAAAATGTCTCATACTCATACACAGTAAAGAACCACAACAGTCACACCTAAAGCTGAGATTCACAGCAAGATATGCCCTCAGAAAAATTGTAAATGAGAGAGAGAGAAAGAAAGAGAGAGAAAAGCCATATAAAGAGATAAAGCAAAGAAACTTGTCAATCCCAGCCTGAGATAAAATTTTTAAAGTTGTCTCTAAAAGTCCTTAACAACATATTACCCATCATACAGGTTGAGAAATAGAATATACAAACCGAAAGATCCCGAGTCAAGAAATTATGTAAAATACTCTGGGCTAGAGTTCCCTCAAGGGTCTAGCAGAAGCAAACGCAATTCCTCTCTCATGGAATATGTTATGTTCTCAGCCCAGATGCTATAGAATTCCACAGATAAGACTCCAATGGAATACAAAATTACAAAAAAAATAAAAATAAACTCATGAAGAAACAAGGCATATGGTTTCTGGTCCAACAATAAAAGAGCTTAGAAGTCATCATTCCAAACCAAAAAGCTGAACAAACTGAAAATCAACAACTTTCCTCAGATCCATCAGAAAAGTGAGGTCTCATAGCAATCTGAAGCCCCCAAAACTGGAGAGAAAGATGAATATCAACAATTACATTACCATTTGCTTGTCTGGAAAAGAAACTCAATGCTGGAGCCAGTACTCACAAGAGCACTTAACTGTAATTGATGAATTGTCAGAGGCTAAGCGTGGACTAGCTAGGGAGTTAAAACCTGCAAAGGTCTGGCACTTAGCATGTGTGTGGTGGGGGGAGGAGTCACACTTTTGTGATTGCTGGTCTCCAGGAGCCCGATCATGTTCTCAGGGTGAAGACTGGCATTACCTGGCCAAGTTACATATGAGTACACCCTGAGATCTTAAAAGTTTCTTTATAATATAGACTCTTGAAAAGCTTATAGCTGTAGTTGGACCTGGTCCAAATATCTATCAATAGGAGAATGAAAATAATGTACCATTTTGTGTCTATTGATATAAGAATAATAATAAACATAAACTAGTCATATAAGTATTTACATTATGAAACTGTTTATGTAAATTTTAACAATGCATAAAATTAAGAATATAAAAATATATATACTTTAGAATGTACAAACATTTTAAAGTTCTAAAGACATGTAAGAGAATGATATGTGAGCACAGTAATTCAGGTTAGGCAAAGCTGTCCAAACCATGGCCCACGTGTGTGCGGCCCAGGGTGACTTTGAATGTGGCCCAATACAAATTTGTAAAGTTTCTTTCTTTCTTTTCTTTTTTTTTTAATTGTTAAATTTATTGGGGTGACATTGATTGGTAACAATTAGATGGTTTCCGGGTGTAAAGTTTCTTAAAACATGAGAATTATTTTTGAAATTTTATTCTTAGCTCCTTAGCTATCGTTAGTGTTATTATATTTTATGTGTGGTCCAAGACAACTCTTCTTCTTCTAATGTGGCCCAGGGAAGCCAAAGAATTAGACACCCCTAGGCGAGACTACGCTTACCTTTACTACTCTGCTAGTAGGGAGGAAGGGGTTTTGATCTGAAAGAGTTTGCTATTGGTTTGTTAGTATTTTATTTCAGCATTGCTTGATATACTTGTTTTATATATCTGAGAAACAGTAAATCTACTTGTCTTGATGTATGCCATCATCTTCTGAGAGTTAACTATTGAGGACCAGAGAGGTAAGAGGAATCCACTGCCACATATACCTTACTACTAACAGAAAGGAGGCCAGGTAACCTGACTTGTTCAGGCCACTTTCTACCTAGCCAAGGAACTCATATGACATGGGGTACACTGAAAACAAGGCTTGGCCATGGAAATAACAGTTTGGATCAAAAACTTAAGTGTGGAAGCGATGTATTACCCTCCCCTTAGATATACAAGAGAACATTCCACTACAGCCTCTTTACTCAGCAAGTAGGAAGCAGCTCAGTGGCCGCTGCTGGGGTCTCGATCCAAACATGGGACGTTATTGGAATTCTCTGCAATGTTTCTAAGTAACATGGGGGAAGGCAGATAATGAGCCACTAGGGAAATCTGGGATATTGCTGGTTGCCTTTTTCATGATACCCAATGGCTAAGAATGTTTAAACAGCTTTCTGTCAGCCTAATAGGCTCAATAGTAGAAATCTGCTTTTAGTTACCCTGCTATGTATTCAGGCTAAGAGAAATGTAATGCTGGTAAATGATAGCCAGCCTTCATCACTATAATTATTTTATATAATTCAATATTTACATTGGAAATCCATAGACATAATGCATTAGAATTTAGAAAGAGGTTAAAGGGAAATGAGTGGGACACTTGAAGATGTTTGGAGGAGACAAGATTAATTAAGGTGGGGTGTTCTCACAACTTTTCCCAGTGATGGTGAAAGTTTGTATAGGAATTATTTTGTTCAGTAGTAGAGAAAGATATTATATCTTGTCCATTATAAATATAAAGAGGAGAGAGGAGTACTTTTTAAAAAAAGATTTATTTTGTTGTTTGGGAAAAGGTGAGAGAGAGAAAGAAAGAGAGACAGAGAGAAGGGGGGAAGGGACCCAGAGCAGTCTCCACAGTTGCATGTCATTAGTTTGTTTGTTTGTTTGTTTGTTTTTTGCATAGGTTCATTCCACACAGGTGGATGTGGGGCCACATGGGGTGGAACTGGACTGGGGGCCCCGGCCTGTTGCGCTATCCTGACATCCCCAGATGAATACTTTTATGAGGTAGTATACAAATGTGGTTCTATTACTGGTTATATAAGAATATCCTAACTTTATGAAAACTCCCAGAAGGTATCATTTATTTAGGCTAAAGGTGGTACCGTATTTTCCGGCGTATAAGACGTCCGGGCGTATAAGACAACCCCCCACTTCCGAGGCTGTAGTCTTGTACAGCGAATATAGGCCTAAACCTATGTTTTAACTGTAAAATTAGGGGGTCGTCTTATACGCCCGGTCGTCTTATATGCCGGAAAATACGGTACTCAGAAATTTACATTAATTAGAAAAAAATAAATTCCAAAATTATTTGGATGGGGAGTTAATCCTGAGAATTACTCTTGGTGATTCTGAAATCATGAAAATACTCAGTTACCAGACCTGGGGTGAGGTTGTGGTGCCTTGATGTTCTAATGTAGAAATGAGATTGTATCACTTGCAGGAGTAAAAAGAGTAAAAAGAGATGCCTGCACCCTCAGAGTCTCTGAATCAAGACTGCAAAAGTGGGAGCTAGGAATTTATATGAAGGACACAGTCCTCAGTGCTTACCTCTTCTCCAATTGTGTAGTTGGCGTTAACATGGATGAAGAAAATCTGCAGGGTGCTGGTCAATATCCAACTTTAAAAGAAAACATAAACCACAATTAGTGAAGCCAACTAGTAATTTTTAGAGCTTCTAAAGATAGATAATATTTCAGAAAACTTGAAATACTTATAACACACAATACAACTACTGTTTTCCAGAATAGCAGACTCTGTGTCCTCAGAAGTGAGTAGGAAGGTGAGCTGTGTTGAATTTTATTGATTTCCCTCTTTGCTTATACCATTTTTGTGATGTTCCATCTCCCCTTTTTCTTGGATTGGAAGTTATGGCTTCAGTTATTTATTTTCTCCTTTCAGTTTACCTTTTAAATGCATGTGTAACACTGCATTAATTTTCATGACCACAGGTAAAAGGGCTGGATAAATTCTTTGGCCCAAAAAAGATGGTCTAGTGATAGAGGAGTTAGTTCTTCTTCTTCTTAAAAAACTCTACCTCAAGTTCTCTTCCATTTTTATTTTCTCACATTTCTGGAATGGGTTTATAATTTGCTTTTTCCTCTCATCACTTTCTGGTTTTTAGCACTGAGCTCTCACTTTTGGAGATTATATATGGATAGCTCTGAACTTTTTGTTTTCCATTTGTATTCTGTACCAGGCCCTTTGGTTGTGAACAATTTTCTTCCACAACTTCTCCATATAATTCATCCAGCAATAAGACTGAAGAGCTGATTATAATAGAAATAAGATTTCTGTTTGTGGAAGCTTTGCACTGATGAAGATCAACTTTGCTAAGAAATCTGTTTTCCCTCTCATCTTTGTTCAGTTTACATTGTGATTTTAATTTGAATGTTATGTCTTGTATATTATAAAGTATCTTTCTCTCAATAATTTCCAAGTTTTAGATATGCCAGCCAATTATATATTGAAGTCAGTGTTGGGGTCATGGCCTAGAGTTCAACCTCTAATTTTGATAGTTCTTTTCAATATCTGGTAAATTAATATGCTAGATTAGAGAATGACAGTATGTGGGTCATTGCTGGCTCCAAGGCTAGAATCAAAGAGCATCATTCTCCTTGTTAAAAAATTATTTGAACACATAAATGAGGGGCCGAAAGAAGAGGTTCTCTTGTCAACTGCTAATGATATGAGCTCCTGTTTAAGGTACCCATTGTTATATTAATATCAGTATTGTTAGAGTCAAATATTTCCATAACAGCATCACAAATTTTCTTATATCACATATTACCTATAGTATTATAATAGTTTAAACTCACATAATATTGCCATTTTTATAGGTAAAAATGGGCAAATACTGAAAATTTCATATCATTCAACCTAATAGTTAATACTTTCTATCAATTCATGTTTTGTTTTGTTTTTTACTTATTATCTTTAAAAGAAAAAGAAATTACTTCAACAGAAGGAAAACTTGAACCACTTGTGATAAACAGAATGTAATATTACAAACAAATGCAATAAAAACAGAATAAGGAAAAGGGCAATGTCATTAAATTCTAGATAGATATTGCAGCCTGCCAAATGCTCAGAGCTGGAAGTCTCTATGTTCTTTGTAAAGAAGAGAGATTAGTAAGTGGAAAGACACCTTCTCTTGAGATAATTAGCAATGAAAGACATTTTTAAAAGGAGTAACTATTTTCAGTCTATGATTTAATATTATTTAATTCTATACTGGAACCACATGTCCTACATTTTGGAAAATACCATATTAGATCATTTACTTCACCCAGTTTTCCCTTTTATGTTCAGAGGACACTTCGAAGTATGCAAGAAATAGCACAGTTATCCATGTGCCAACATCTAGGGCTAAATTAATTTAATAAATTATGTCAAATGAAGCAGATGATATCTTGCAGAGAGTCCACAACTCACTTAACATCATTTATCATAGCCTATGGTTTAATTTAATATATTTTAAAATTTATATTCTATTTCTCTCTTTTAGTCCCTATGAATTCAGGATTTTCTTACCTCCTGGGTCATCACTAAGAAGTTCATAAATTAGGAAGAAGTAGACATCTGAGTCAATATATAAACAAAAGATTTGGAAAAATGATATTATTTAAAAATGAAAAATCTAGTCTTGTTCCTTACCATTTCTGTAACACTAAGCTTCTGAACTATAAAACTGGTATGCAACACCTTGAGGTGAATGTACTCATTCACCACTCAATTCTTTACTGACTTCTGGAAATGGAATACTCTGATTTCTGGTGGTATATTTTGGTGTACTCATGTGAATGCAAAGCCACAGGATTAAGTGAAAGCATTTTACAGCCATTTATATTACTATATAAATAGTATTTAAAACACCACACACACACACACACACACACACACACACACACACACACAGATTATTTGCAAATTGCAAAATTATATGCTTTTACTGAATTGGGGTGTGAACCCAAGGTTGGTTCTCACCAGGGTGAGCCTACCATGTGGAAGGCTCCTGGCCCGATTCCCACCCTGTTCGGCCCTGTCCCACCTGTGTGGAATAAATCTATGTTGAAAACTGATGATGTACAACTATAGAGACTGCTATGGGCCATACCTTCTCTCTGTCTCTGTCTCTGTCTCTCTGTCATAAATATATATATATATATATATATATATATATATGCATTTAAAGAGAAATGTGAGACTTCAGAAAACAGTTTTAAGAAATATTCTTCCTTAAATAGGGGATATTATATTGTTCTGAAACGACTCTCCCAATTAAAAAACATATAAAAGTGGACAAAATATATATGTATAAAATGACTTTGGAAGTACCAGCAAGCTTATCAAGGTAGTGAACACTTTCAGAATAAAGATTCTGAAAATAAGGAAAGCCCAAGGAGATGAATCCAGAATTTGAAACATTTTTCTCCTGACTGGTTGCCAATTCTGAATGCCAAAATGATGGCTGAAGGGATGAGAGAGCTGCCTAAAACCTAGTAATAATGTGAAACAGAAATAGAAAAATTGTCAGGAATAAAGCCAGATTTCTAACCACTTCAATTACTGATTAAATTAAGGTGATTTGCCCTTAATATAGCAGTTAGATAGTAGAAAATGTAAATCTTATTAGTAGGAATGTAGTGTCATCCCTAATTGCATGTAAAAATAATTTTTGCATGTAATATTTGAAAATTAAATATAAGTTCATATATGGAAAGACTATAATTCACTAAAAATTTAATAGAAAAAATAAATAAAATAAACCCATGGGAGATGCACAAATTAAAGTTATTAGATGCAAAATTAAAAATGTCTATAATTACTAGGTTTAAGTAAATGTATTATAAGATAGAGAACTATGTCAGGACAAAGAAAAGTATAATTTAGAATAAAATACAAATTACGAAACTAAAAGTAGAGTGATTAAAATTAAAATTTCAGTGGGTGTTTATGAAAAGATTAAATATAGCTGAAGAGAAAATTAGTGAACAGGAAGACAACTCAGAAGAAAATACACAGACTGAAGTGTGAGGAGACAATACATGAAAAAGAGAAGAATTATGTCAGAACCAAGTGTGATACACTGAAAAATATTTTACACAAATAATGGAATATCAGAAAGAGATGAGGAGATTAAAGTAGCAGCAATATTTGAAGACAAACGTACAAAATAGGTCACCCACAGATGGAAGAAGAGTTACAAGTTTCAAATAAAATGAGTGTGAAAAAACAACTAAACAATTAGACACACAAGTAAAAAGAAACACACACAGCCATATCATAGTAAAGTTGTTAAAAAACAAGTTAATATAAACATGCAGGATCTGGCAGAAGTAACGCCCTTTTTAAAGTTTATCAGCTTATAAGAAAGAGGTGTTACTTCTGCCAGACAATGTATTGAAAGAAACTGAAGGAAAAAATAACTAGAAACACAAAATTCAATATTCAGAAATTGATGCTTAAACAAAATAAGATAATTTCAGATTAGCAAATACCACAAGAATTTGCTACAATCATCAATCATCGTCCAGTAAAAGAAATACTAAAAGTCAGGCATAAAGAAAATGAAAGAATAAATAAAAGTTAATAAGATGGCTGAAAGTGTTTATAAATTGAAATGGATTTTAAACTTTGACTATATAAAATAACATTATATATTGTTGGCATATACCAATAGAATGAAAACATATGACAACCTTGGTTCATAAATCAGCAAGGAGATAAAGTAGAATTAAAATATTTTAAAACATTTGTATGTTAGTAGTCAAAATACTAATTTATTTTAGATTGTATTAAAGTAGTTATTCATGTTATAATCTCAAGGAAAACCACTTAAATAATAGCAAAATAATAAATTATATCTATTTATATGTATTTCTATCTTATAAAACTTGTATAAGTGTGTTATATATATATGATATATAAATTATTCAGTAAATTGAGCCAATGACTAATAAAAATGTTTCAAAAAAGAAAAGCAGAGAGGAAGAAAGAGAGAAGAGAAAATGTTGTTTGTTTGTTTGTTTGTTTTTTGCTCTCTAGTAGTAAATTAACCATTCTGGGGAGAAAAACACTGAGATAATCATGGTAAATAATAGTTAATATTTATTTAGCACTTAGCAATGTCTGTCATTGTACCAACAAAATTTTTTGCAAGTATTATCTCATTTAATTTTTTAAACATAAATATAATCAAAACATTATCACCTACAGATTTCAGATGAGAAACTGTGTTTAAATTAATGAAGTGATTTGCTTAGAACAATGCTATCTTTAAGTGGCAAGATTGGTATCAGAATACAAGCTGCATCATGTTAGTTCTCATGCTCATGCATCTGCTATTAATATGTACTTAAAAATTCACTTCTTAAATTTAAAATTCACTTCTGATATTTTTCTTAAATAAGAAATCCATTTAAAATAAAATGTAGAAGTACTAACTAAATGATCTATCCTAAACTAAAACAAATATTATATTTAAAGGCAAATCATTAGAGGTAGTAATGTCAAAGTCATAGTGAAGTTATGTTATGACCCCACCCCACCTCACACTCCAAAATTGAACACTGTGCTAGAAGTGATTTCCAATACACATAGGCTCAAATATATAATTTGGTATAAATATTGAACATATAAGCAAAATATCATTATTTGTATACATGCCAATTGTATACTCCAAAAACAAAAGAAAAATTGCTAAAAAATTATTTAAACTAATAAGTGTATTCATAATGTGAACAATTGTAAGATATTATAGAGGTTTCTTATACCAATATCACCCAGGTAGAAATTATACTGAAAACAAAATATCCTACTCAAATAGTAACAGAATGCATGAGCACTGAGAAATAGAAATGACAAGCAATACAAGGTGGCTTTATGAGGATATTAATACAAAAATTAATAAAGGACAAAGAAGTTAATTAAATGAAAAAAATATATAGTTCTGATATAACATATATTTAATGCCAATAAAAACCCTACAAGAATTACTTTCCCTCCTGGAAAAACTATGTGTAACTTTCATGTGGAAAAGAAAACATATCACAACTTGTTAAAACAAAGTTTAAAAAAAATAAAGAATTTCTTATCAGATATTGAAATAATGCTAAAGCTGAAATAATTAGATATCCACTATTGCAGGAGTAATATATTATTATTAAATTCTAATATATTAGAAACATCAGAAAAAGGAAACTATATATGCTAATTTATTGTCTGATAAAAGTGAAATGACAATGAATGAGACTGAATAACTGCCTGATTCTTTGGAATAAAGTTGATCCTTAATTTACATCTGATATCCAATTCAAAACAGTAATATGAAAATTTAAAATGTAAAGTATACAACCACAAAAGTGCTTTTTTAAATAAAAAAAAAAACCAACTAATTTTGGCATATGAAATTTGACAATACAGGCAAAATAGTTATTCAAATTCAAATAAAAGCCATAAATCACAAATTGAGTATAAAGATTAAACATTTCTTTTTTAGAGACAATATTTGAACCATAGTGAAAATAAAAAGTGATGTTTTCATTTTTCAAATCTTCCTTCATTAAACACAGCAAATTATTTGTAATGTATTTATAAATTATGAAAAATGTAGAGGCCTATTCAGAAATGAAATACCCCTGTGAGGGAGACACGCGGTAGTAAAGAAGGACAGAAGTTTTGGATGTGCTTGCCTCAGCATATGGGAGAATGCTGAAATGGCAGGAAGCTGGACTTCTGTGTGAGTTGCAGACTTGACCTAGTCACACTACTTAAAACTAGTAATACAGAGTTCGGCTCCCTATTCAAGAACTGGAATTAAAAAATTCATGGGACTGTAAGTCTTGAGCTACCACTTATATAGCCACCATATCTGGAACAGAAGCAGCTATCCCAACAAGCCAGGCCTTGGTCAAGCAGCCTGCTGTCTCAGGCTCTGCTCTGTGTCCCATCACAATTGAATGGCTATGACCCCTGATTTTTGACAGGCACACTAGCAAATGAAACTATGGAACTGCTTACAAAGGAAAGACTAAGTAGAAACAGGAGAGGAGTAGGTTTCTCACTTAAGATATATTTGGAAATTAAAATTTGAAAGTTCTTGAAGAATTTTGTTTGAAGCTATGAAAAATTTCAGGAATTAAAATCACTGCCAAAAATGAAAGTACTGAGCAACTTTGAAGTGCCTTAAAAATAAGTAGGGTAAGATTCTTAAAGAAATCAAATTAAAATATTATATCTCTAAAGAAAAAAATATATATAGCCAAGCTACTATAAGTGAAATGTAAATAGGTATACACAAAAATATCAGAAATGGAAATGTAGTCATTGAAATTAAAAATAAATCTCAATATACTGCATCCATTCCAGTTTGACTCTTAAAGAGAAATTTAATGAAATGAAATGTGACAGAACTAAAGGAAATGAAGAAGTCAGCTAAAATCCAAATCAGAAAGATAAAGAGATAAAATGTCTATGACTAATTTAAAAATATGGAGAGCAAAGCAATGAAATTGATTTGTAATAAAAATAAATGTTACCTACTCAAATTACAAGGTTTAGATGCATTATAGATTATTTTTACCAGAAATCTTAGTAAAATATAATCTCTCTACATAAACTATTCCAGAGACAAGGCAAGTTAATATAGATCACAGATATAAAAATCAGACCAGGACAACAAATTCAAATATATACAGAGAGAGAACAACCACATTTATAAATATAGTTTCAGGAATTCTATATACACTATTAATAAATCACATCCAGAAATGTATACAACTATTAAATAAGGTTGTATATGGGAGTAAACTTCTTTCACCTGATAAAGTGTGTTTCTAAGAAAGAGATAACAAAGATACTGATGTCTATTAAAGTCAGGAATATGAAAAATATACTTTCTCTTATCATTATTATTAAACATTATACTGAGATCCTAGGCAATGCAATTAAGAAAGAAAAACAGATAGTATAATGGTTGAAATGAAGAGAGGATATATAAATATGTGGGCTATCCAGAAAAAATCCAACCATAAATACCTCTATTTTTCATATTACATGGCTGGATACTTTCCAGACAGCCCTCGTATATGTTACACAAGATATGATTACAAATATATGGAAGCTAAGAGATTCTTCAAACTCCTGAGTGTTTTTAATCACTTTTATTTTTTATATAAGTGATTAAATTTGTAGATAACCATATTATCTACAAATTGTGATCATTTTACTTCATATTTTGCCATTTCTATACCTCTCATTTACTCTTCTAATTTGATAGAGTTGGCTAAAACCTGAAGAACAGTGTCACACAATAGCAGCATAAGCAAACATCCATGTCTTCTTCTGATGTAAATATAAGTGCCTCTGGTATTTTCACCTTCTGGAAACTTCCTGCATTCCCTGACTCATGGATCCCAGCAAGCGATAGCATCACTCCAGCCTCTGCTTCCATCATTGTATGGCCTTCTCTGACTGACACTGGCTTTCTTGCTTCTCCCTCTTTCACTTATAAGGACACTTGTAATTACTCTGGGCTCACCGAAATATGGTAATCCAGGATAAATTTCCATGTCAAGATCCTTAAATCACTTGAAGAGTCCCTTTTGCAATATAAGATAACCTATTCACATACTCTGAAGATTAATATGTGGGCATCTTTGGGGGGAGGAGGACATTATTTTGCTTGCCACATCATATTTTATGGAAACCAGGAGTGAAAGAATGGATAAGATGAGCTCTTCCCGAAAATTCTCCAACTTTTTGTTTTGTTTGCTCATTGAGGGGAACCTTAAACCAATGCCTCAATTACAGATGTGGCTGACTGGACACTACATAGATGGAGTTTGGCCTCTGGCAGGATTATACTGTTCTTAGTGCCGTAAGGGTGCTCTTCTAAAAACAACCAGAACTCTTTGGGGTTTTATTTTTGGACCAGCTTTGAGAAGTTCAGACTGTCCTCATAAAAGTGTGAAATAGGTCAGAATTATGTTATATACTTAATTCAAGGTCAATCATTAAACCAGAGTTGAAAATTCACTTCTATTTCTCATCCCAATTTTTGGCCAGTCACATAGCTCAGCAGAGTATATCATAATTCATTGGTCAGATGAGATGACAACAATTAGTATACCCCAATAGTAAAATTTACAAGGATGTAACAATAGTACAACAGGGAAATCAAAATTATCTTAATTTGAATTTAAACCCCATCTCACTAATACATTTATGAAGAAAAAATATACCTACAAATATAAGAGCCTACGTATTGCAAATTAAAGTCAAAGATCAAAATAATGAAGCCGAAAGTCTAATTCTCTTTCTCTGTGTGTTTCAAGTTCAGAAGTTTTGTTTTTCACATTCAGCATGGTCTCAGCCAGAGATATCTTCAATTACTCATGGCATTGAAGTTTCAGCAGCAGCTGCAATCTGGATTGTCTTTCGAAAAGATCTGTGTAGTTTCTTCAGTGTCTCAGAAAATGTGTTAACTTATTTCCAAGGCTCTGATGTTTCTAGCCTTTTAAAAGTTACAGAGAATGAATGGAAACATGAGATTTTCACAGCACTGGCCCTGTAGCCATCACTCTGGGGAATCAGTCAATCCGCTTTCCTCAAGGACAGTTAGGCCAGGCTAAAATTCACATTCCAGACCTGTGTTTCTAGAGATGGTAGCAAAGAGTCACTGGCACTGCGGTGAGGACAACAGAGAAAATCGAGGTGTTAGCATTGCAGAATGACTGAATAGTGGTTAGTTGCATTTTTTCTTTTTTCTTTTTTTTGGAATACACAATCTATAAACTTAAACTGATTGGAGAAGTCTCTGAGTAAATTTTAGTTCTGCCAATCTACCCAATCCACAAGCGTAGACATATGTGTTTATAGAGTGCATTTTTGCCCAGAATATAATTTTCCTGTTTTTGTTTCTCTTCCAAAATTTCTTTCAAAATCTAGCCACTTACAATGTTGATGGCCACCATCTCTCAGACTTATCTAAGGTGTCTTTCTTTGTCATCCATCCTTTTTAAAATCTCTCCGTTTCCTCTTTGTATTTTCAATGTCCTGCATGAATCTTTCTAGTGATATTCTGACCACACTCTCCCAGGAGCAGACATTTTCCATCATGTTTTCATCAATTCTTGCTAAGGAATTATTTAGGTGTAAATCTCCTCCCTCTCAGGGGAGTTTTCTCCTTCTTAAGAACTAACCAGCTTAGAACCAAAACAAGGT
>PVKE010004970.1:12718-61584 GCA_004027555.1 Craseonycteris thonglongyai | reverse complement strand
GGAGGATATCTTTGCCTTTGCTCCAGGGGTTACACAGGGAGAGGCTATGCTTCTGCATGACTGCCAAGTCTCCGTCCCAACACAGCTTCATTTTTCTCATCACCTTGAAAATTTCCTCATAATAATCAGCTTGATCTTAAAGTCATTGTATTTTGGTATTTAGGTCTGATGGCTATATCCACAATTTACCCCAGTCTCCGTCACATTAGACTAACACATCTTTCTCCTGCTGAACCAGCAGGTGTCACTGTTGATCAGTTCGAAATAAACATGGTAGCCTCGCCAGGGATGGAGTAGATCCAACCAAGTCTGACTAGGAAAAACATGAGTTTGGCATTTCATGTTAAAGAGCTACTGCCTCAGACCCACTGGCTTCCTCGTACACAGCTGAATTCTAAAGAGAATGTATACTTTGTCATCACTGAGTACCTGCAGGGCAAAGCAGGTAGAGGTCTTGATGGAAAATGGAGTAGAAGAGGTAGTTCTCGTAGCTCTACTTCCCAGTACCAACACTCTTGAGTGTTACTTATAGCCAAATTTTCTCTATTCTTTTTTTCCCCTTTAGCTAATGTAGCTAAATGTAGCTAATTCCTGATTAGCTTCCATGGTGGACTTTAGCTCCAGAATGGCTTTCCTTTTTTGATCTCTTTCTCACATAGTAGACTTGACTTCAGCAAAGTCTATGCTAGAAATAATCAAGTGTGTAAATTATGCTCTTCAAATTCAAGATGCAAACTTGAGGAGAGATGTTTTTTACTATGTATCATCCAAGGCACTGCTTTTTGTTTTTGTTTCTGGAAGACAGACATTTAATTACGTAACTGGCTTAACTTGAGAACCATGCTATCACATGCTAGCCTTATTTGCATTAGAAGATAAATGTAATTATATGTTTATAGGTAAGTTATATGGTTTTCCTCCATTAAAGTGTCCATTAATTTGCCTTTTCCTAATAGTTTTTTTCTTTCTTTTTTAAAATACATTTGACAGACTGGTTTTCTTTGAAGCACCTAGTCTTTCCTTAGAATAGGTAGTTCAGGCAATTGAGGGGGCGGGGGAGATTGTTAAATACATACATGTGTATCCTTTTTCTCCACAAATATACCAAATTATTGTATGCAAACTACTGTACTTTCTCTATGAAGTCTACCCCAACCTCCTTCTCCTCTAGAGAATTCTCTTTTATAAGATTGCTCCAACCGTAACATCTATTTTCTCTCAGTATTTCTCTTAAGTTTGTTGTATGTGTATTTTTCTACTGCTGGATTATGAGTTCTAGATCATTTTTGAGAAACAAATATGTTAGATATTATATACCCTAGCCTAGATCCTCCTTATTTCCCCATGTGGGTTATGACAATAGCCAGTGTTACCTGATTCACTTTTGTAATTAATACCTAGAGTCATGTCTTGCACAAAAGAGGTACTCAATAAATATTTGGGATTCAAACATTTCAGTGTTGTCAAACAAAGACCTCTTTCCTGACTCTTTAGGGAGAAGCTTATAGTGTAGCAGGGGACATCAAATATACTTACAAATACACGTAGGACTTCATACCTTGTAAAACATTAAGTCCTATAGGAAGAGTACATTGGGAACTTGGTAAGAAAATGTCTCTGAGTAGCTGGTCATGAAAGATTTGTGGAAAAGGTGGTTTCTAATCTAGAAATATATACGAGTATGTAGAAAGAAAAGGGAGGTAAAAATGTTTGAGATAAAGCAAACAGCAGAGCGGAGGCATAGGGACAGAAAAGCCTAGAAGAAGTATTATGTATGTTGTCCAGTTGGATGGAACCTTGACTAGGTTAAGAAAAGTATACTATATGACAAGAAAAAGAATTTGGGTCTCAAACACCTGACACTGTGTGTACATAGTAGGGTTTTATTGAGTTTGCATTGGGAACATGACATCTAGAGAACTGAGCCTATAGATTTTCCCAGTTTTTAGAAAATGCAATGTTATAATTTAATATACTTCATGGAACTGTATTATCATCTTTGAAATTCTTCTGGTGCTTCCAATAGCTTCACTCTTTTGAATAATCCTAAATAATTGCCTTGGAAAATGAAAATCTTCCTATTCCATCTACGCATTTTCAAAGGTGGCGGAAGCAGGGGTGGGTGAGGCAACAATTTCAGAGAAGGAAGAAGAAGTGCAAAGACCTTAAGTGTGCTTAAGAAACAGGGAAAACATAACAAAGCAGCTATCGATGGGAAGTTGGAGATTTTCACTTGAAAATGAGAAGGAAGTAGGAAGTACAGGGATGGCCTTCTAAAAAGGAATAGCAATCTGGCCAGGAGGCCACCTTTGGGATGGAGCATCTAGTTGGCTAGGCTCTGGTCACTCGTCTGTTTCCTGGCTGAGCCAGCATCATGAGAGGAAGAATCCATGACAGACGCCCTTGATGGATCTCTTTGGGACTCTATTGTTGACGGAAGGCCTGTGAATTTGCTGTTTCACCACAAAGAGTTAAATTCCCAACAGAAACTGAAGTATTTTTAGGAAGAGGGAAGGGATTACTGAGGGACCTCAGAGCAATAAGTACTACTCTCTTCAAGGGGAGAAACACCCATGCTTTCAACACAGAGAAAATGGCTGGTGAAAAACAGCTAATAGAGAGAAGTGAAGTAGCATTTTTAAAGATCATATTACTCAGAACCATATAAAAGGATTTTTGACTTTCACCTGTTCTTGTCAAGACCCTCTCAGTCCCAGTGTATTCAATTTTCCACTGAGAGACCTAAAGTATATGTTCTGAACTCAAGTATATTTGAAGAGGAAAAATAAAGAGATATTTTAAGATCAGAGGGGCATTGAATAACTGGAGGTTGGAAGAATTTCATAAATTGTGACAACAGTGTGAAAATGTCATGAAATTATAAACTTGGAGCAAGTTATGTGAAATGCTGATCCAGCAAAGAGCCAAATGATGCTATGTAAGAACCCAAGAGCCTAACCACTTCAGTTATTTTCTCTCCCACTGCTGACATGTGGAATGGGCAGCATTTATAGGCATGGCAAATGATTGCTGACCTAATATCCTAGAAGAACAATTCTCACCTCCTTTTCAGGGTTCGAACATTCATTTCAAACCAGACCTCTTAGAATAGTACCAAATATGTATGCCTGTGTATTGCCGTGCTTTTACATACATGATTTTTCTCTATCTGGCAAAAAACCTTATCTTGTCCAAATGTCAACTTCCTTATGAATTATTCTATAATCAGTCTCACCTGCTAGAAGCTATTTTGACTCTAAATTTCCATAGAATTATAAGTGATCCCTCATAAAGTCCTCACTATATTTTTTCTAATTAACTTTTTAACTAGAATAAATATTTTCAGGGACAGACTAATTGAAATCTATACTTATGATAAATTGACACATTTCTTTAACTATGTCAGTGTACATTTTTACAGTAGACCCAACTTAACTCAGTAAAGAGATGAGTCAGTATCTCAGTTTGAGGCATCTGCATTCAGATCTGTAATAACCTTAAGGTCGATATTTTACAACAACCATAAAATTGCATTGGGTTAACTTACATACCCGTTATGGTGGCCTCCCCAGTGCACAGTGAGTTTTATAGGTGTTTCCATGTCTAGTGAGTGAGAACTCCTGGCCATTTTTGAGTCACACTTTCTCTGCCTTTCTAAATAGACAAGTGTATTCTATAGATTGAAGCTCCTTGGGGATAGGGATCGAATCTGCATTAATTCTACATAGTATCTGCACAGTACCTGTGCATGGTTGCTAACAGCAACTCAGCTCATGAATGAACGAATAAATAGTTTCTAGAGTTTCTGAGGAGGGCTTGCCATTTGTTGTGGGGTGATCAGAACTTGAGTTTGGGTTCAAGTAGAAGGAATGGTAGAAGCCTGAGTGAGGGTATTAGATAAGTCCTGTGTAGAAGTAATGGCCTAACCTTCTCTAAGGAGGGTGGATTTTTTCTGATATGTCTTCCTGGAGAAGACATTCAGAACTACTGGGTTCCTTTTTTAAGTAAAGCTCTAGAGTGAGTAGTGATGAGCCAGCCCAGTATGCCATTCACCTTGTTCAGTCTGAGAATCATGGCACTTGTTATCAGTTATCTGGGTGGTGGAGAGTAGAGGTACGAGACTCATGGGGTTATTAGCTTAGCTGACTCTGGTGAGCTATCAGATTTATGTTGAGAACCAGAAGAAATTCTTGGTGTACAAAACCACTTTATTGTACTGGTCCTTCAGGAATCCCAGTTCTCTCTCAGGGGGATTTTGAAGGAGATAGTAATAGAGAGACCGCTATCTAAAGGCCCAAGGCTCAGATTTTCCCTCGTTGGTATGAACAATAAGCTTGTAAAATAAATACAAGGCATATTTATAGATAGTTGGTTTAAGTTCTGGAGTCAGACCTGGATTTGAATCCTGGCTCTGCCATTATTTACTTTGAAGAAAAAAAAAAAGAATGTCTTTAAGCCTCAGTATCTTTGTCTATAATGTGAAGATGATAATAGTATCTTCTTCACTGGTTTGTCATAAAATTTAAATGACATAAATCATATACAGTGTTTAGCATTGTGCTTGTCAAATGCTCAATAAGTATTAACTTTTGGTGCGGACACTGCTGCTACTACTGTTATTATTCATACAATCCATACAGTGTTCACACCTTTTTTCAATTTGTGGCAGCTTTGACACACGGATCCCCACCTTCTCCCCTCCTTCCCTCCTTCCTTTCCTTTAGTCCATAGTGATATATTGAATATCTACCTAAGATCTATGCTAGATGCTAGGAATGTAACTATAAACTGAATGTCTGTTCCTCGGGAGGTCATAGAAAAGTAGACAATAGAGACATCAATACGTTCTTACAACGCATTGCGATCATGGCAATAGTGAGTGAACAGTGTCTAATGTAGCATGAAAGAAGCAATGAGTGATTCCAATAGGGAGAGCGTGGTCACAGGTCAGGCCGAATGATGGTTTGCTGGGATGAATGACTGGTGGGGAAGGCCATTTCAGCAGAGAAAATAAACAGGCATAAAGGTACTATAGGCATGCTACCTGGTACGTTTGGGAAATCAGGAGTAATAACACAGTGCATTCAGAGAAATGTTAGGACCTGAGACTGAGACCCCGGCAAGGGCACACTATGTGAAGTTTGGAATTTAGAGAAACAACATAATTGTTACATGTTAGAATAATCACCCTGGAAGTTAGTGGGAAGAAGGAAGTACTTAATTGTGCATACTACTTATTAACAGATACCTCCTCATTCAATTGGCCAAAGCTGCATCACATACCCATTCCTGAACCAATCATCAGCAAGGGGAATGGAAAGACTATGATTATTTACACCAGTCAAGATTCACCCAGTTTCTCCTGAAGCACATGGTTGCTCTGTACTTAAACAAAGATGGAATTTTCTCAGCAAGAAAGAAGGCCAGAAACAGGTGTTGGCTAGACAATCTGTATTACCTGGCACAGAAGTCAGGTAGGACTTAGTGACCAAGTGCATGTTAGAGCTGAGGAATGAGAGATTAATGCTATTTAATAATTATCTATATAGACATGTTTCGTAATGTTTAGATTCAGAAGGACTGTTACTGTAGTGCATTCATATCTTTCAAAGGGTTAATAAAAAATAATAAAAAGCCTTGAAATGTGAGTTTATTTTAACTGCTCTATGAAATTGGGTATGTTTTGAGTGAAAGCTGAATATTCACTAAATTATTGTCCTAAATTGAGCACCTTTGGGAATAATATGTATATGTCCAATGGTTTGATCTTATTTGTCAATAAGCTAAACATAACTATGAATGCCAACATTTAATACAAAATAAAATATCCTACTTAGAAAGAATGTTTAGGCAGAACAAATTTGAGTTTTCTTTTATATAGGTTTCTCAATAAATGCTGCACATATTATTTCCTCCTTATATACTGAGTAAAAAGTCTTCATCTTGAAACAGTTAAGTTACTATAACCTAAACATCTAGAATTCTATGTCCACAGCAGTCAATCTTTGTTGTCATTTTCATCAGAGTAGCTGAAAAAATGATCTTCACTAAGGGCACATTTGGCCTCTCCCTATGATGGGAGGCCTGTCTCTTTCTGAAAATACGTTGCTATGTTACAAATGCACCATCTCTGTACTATAGGCAGGAAGATCGCTGTTTGAAATTGGCCTATACAAAGCCAATACTGGGAAATAATAAATCCGAGGGTTCTAAAAGCACCAGTCCTTGCTCACATTTTTCCTTCTCTTCTTTTCCAAATAAATATCATTTTTCTTCCTTTATTCCTTTTTTCTCTTTTTTTCAGAGAAAACACATTCAATGTTCTTAAGTAGTTGGTATTAAGAGAACTAGATGATTGATTAAATTTCAGTTCATAAGCCTTCCTACCTGTGACTTTTTCTACCCCATTTTAAATAAAAGAAACTTAAGTTCAGCAGTTTGTAAATAAAAATTATCTCCAGAAACATGTTCATTTCCATTTGTGGTGCAAACAGTGCCAGGGGCATTCTGAATATTTGTTCAAGTTGGAGGCAAACTCCAGTTAGTGTAAACAGCCTGGAGACATTTGGTACTAATTTACAACAAGGGCTAAACCTTAGAGGAAACACTGAGCCCTGTAGAGCAAGATTTAGTGACAGCCCATAGGACCAGAGATGTGTTCAACATGATTCTGAAGTAGAAGGAAATGGACTGGATTCCACTATATGTCTGGCATATAGAAAAGAAGTTGTAATCATATAGTTTTTAAATTAAATAGCATTATAATCTACTTTGTAGAATATCAGGTAATCTTAGAACATATTCCATTTGGGACATTTATATTATAGGCATGAAGGTGCTTCCTCCCCTCAACAAACATTTTCCAACTACCTACTATGCGAATTTCTATCTCAACAGTTTATAACCCCATTATCTACGGCAACGGCATCCTGGTTAATGTTCCTGCTTGTCTTCTCTCTCTCAACCTGGATCCATTCCACTCATCATCATTATCATAGGGCAGTACTGATCATGTCACTCAGATGCTTTGTCTTTTAATGATGCCAATATCTCCCTAATAAAGCCCATACTCTTCAGCCTGACATTCTAGGTCCTGTGGTGTATGTACCCAATTTCTCAGCCCTATATGCCATTATTCTTCTACTTTTTTTTTGCATCCGTGCCCTCACTTGAAGAAGGGGTTAATCATGCTACCCAGTTGCCCATGTCTTTGAAGATAAACTATAAATAGGGGACCACTTGTTTTCTTTAACTACACTACATATTCTTTTTGCCTCTGCATATGTTCTTCCTTCTGCAAGGAAGATAGGCCCATCTCACTCTACCTCAATCTTTTTGTCACGTTTCAAGACTTGTTGAATCTCAGTTGTTAGACATAGCAACTCCTATGTCTTGTTTCTCCAATAATAACTAGAGAGTTTCTTTACTTATAAGTCCTTTACGCATGTTCATTTTTATGGACCATCTATGGCTAGTACTTTGAGCACAGAACATTGAGAACTCACTGTGTCTTGAAGGTGAAATGGCTCCATGTGACTCTTCTATTAACTTGGCAACTGACTGACAGAACTGGAGAATTCCAAGAAATCTGCCAGTATATACCCCACTCACTGCCCATTTTTAGAGGAGGAATATGAAGTAGAGGTTTCAAGTTTTGTATTTGGAATCAGGCAGACCTGGGTCAAACCTGGCTCTCCCATTTACTACCTGTATGATCTCAGGCAAATTTTTAATGCACTACAAACCTCTATATATTTCAGAGGAATTGAAATTGTATAGTTGTCACACGATGGTGAAGTAATTGATGGAAAACACCAATAAAAACACTTAAAGGACATAAACTTTATGAAAAAGGAAACAGAAAATGGTGCTTACGTTACAGAAAGTGGTGCATGAGGCAGTTGGAGATATTTACTTCTCAGGTCTTCAACTCTCCATGAAGTCTTCAAAGTTGCCAAAGTTACTACCCACAGTGAGAATATTCTGCAAGTGTGAAACTTGCTTTTACCACTCTCATTGAAAGTTTGTGTATCTTCCCATCTGACTCTTCTGCACTGGTAGTGTCTGATTGCCCATTAGTTACAAGTCATGGGTGCAAAATAACCTCAGTCCATTTCTAAGTGTTTGTTGTGATATTAGATAGGTCATTTTCCTTTGGACATTCCTGAGTTCTATTCCTGTTCTAATATTGCCTACTTCATTTGGTTAAAAAATGATTAAGGTGGATTATACTTATAAAGCCCTTCACATGATATTGGGCACAGGGGAAATGCTCATTCAATCATAGCTGGAATTATTATTTTAGTTTTTGCACATTACTTTTTCCCCTCTCCTGTGGAAGAATCAAGTGGAATGAGTTAGAGTGGATGTCAGGTGGAACTACTTTGAATTTCGCCAAGTACTATTACCAATAAGGACAATAGGAAGAAGAATGAGAGGAATGATATTTTTAATATTAGGAAATATCTATTAAAGAGGAGTATGAAATCAGTATCAGTCACGTCTGCCTCTGGAATAAATAATGTCTATTAAGGTGAAGCCAGAAAGGGGTGGAAATAGTCAATAAAGGGAGGAGCAATTGTGATATTGTGAGATTGATATATATATATATATATATATATATATATATATATATATATATATATATATATATGATCTTCATGTCTACTCTTGCTTTTCAATTTATTCTCAGCATAGATAAATATAATTTATATTTAAATTTAAGCAAAATAATTTATTTCTTTGCTCACACATTTCCAATGACTTCTCATCAAAATCACATCAAAGCCTAAAATACCATCCATGATCTGGTTTTCTGCATTTTCTCCCTCCCCTCCCTTACTTTACTCCAGCCATACTGGCTTCCCTGTTACTTCTTAACTATGCTGAACACACTCCCCACTCAGAGCCTGAAAAATTCTTGTTCATTGCCATCTCTCGCTCTTACTTCGCATGGGCTTCCTCCAATCAAATATAATATCATCTCCTCGAGGAATTCTTCTCTGACTGTCCTATATAAGCTAACGTAGCATGCTTTATCTGCTCCATGTCCCCATCCCTCTTACTCTGCTCTACTTCTCTCTCCATGACACTTGTCACCATCTGAGACAGTGCCTATTAACTTGCTGTCATGGATTTTCTTCGTGCCTCTTCAAATTCACTTTCTTTGGCACCTGCTCTATGCCCTGGGAGCTTACTGGTATGGACTACATCACATGGTCAGTCTGGCCGCTGGCCTTCTCAATTCCACTTAGGTTCAGTCAGTGGTGGACACTGGCAGACGATGAAGCATAGAAGGGCAAGGTTAGAGTGTTACCTTCCATCTGCCCTTCTGCCCTTCTGCATTTGTAGTATCTCTGTTTCTTCTCACATGGCCACAGCTTCTACAGCACAGCACTCTCCCCCTGTTGCAGGTATCTCTCACAGAGTTCTCGTGCCTGCTCCCTTCCCTGATCCCTTGAGGCTGAGAGGGGTAGCAGCTCTCTGCTGGTGTCTGCCCAGGGTGTTTTACCACACCTTGTTGGTTTCCCTTAATCCCGTAACACCTTTATAAGCAATTCCTTTATTAAATTCTCTCCGATCAAGTACCCGGCTTGACTGAGCCATCTGTTTTCTGTTGAGACCTCAGTTTGTTTATCTATTTATGGGCTGTCTCCTACACACACATGCACGCACACACATGCACACACATACAAATGTATAATTCCTCACGAATAGGGATTTTGTGACTAGAACAATACCTGTTACATAGCAGGCAATTGATACATTTGTTGATGAAAGAATAAATGTGTTCTTTCTTATTCTTATAAAAAATTTATAAGATAGGAATTACTGTTTCCATTTTGCCGATAAGGAAATTGAGGTTCAAAGAAAAATAACTTGCCTAAGATCGTGCAGCCAGTATAAGACAACACTGATCGGAATCAATGTGCTGAGTATGCATTGCTACTTTGCGTTATCTTTTCATTAAATCACATAATATCTTTCATACTGCCATTTCATGAGAGGGTGTTAATTTTGTTATCCTTGTTCCATGATATTAGTTAGGTTATGTCACATAGTTTATGAATTCTTCAGCTGCCACAGCATTTAAGAAATATCCACAGAGAAAGGCTTTAGCTTTTAGCAAATAGTAGAAGGCTTAATGACCTATTAACCAGTAAAGAGAAGATATTTTGAATCTAGCACGTATATTAAATGCAAACCACATGGAAATGTTCTTGGCTGATAAGGCTATTTCTCCAACGTACTGTTAGAACTACTTAAGCAATGTTGCATTAAGTCTCCGATCTGATGAGAGACTAGAGTCTGGGTTACAGGAATGGCCAGCTAACAGGAAGTGCTTTCAACCTCAGACAGTTTGCTGATGGAAGGCAGAGAGTGACCCCACTCTCCCAATGGGAAGCAAGGGCTCTCTAGTCCTAATTTGCACCCATTAGCTGACTCCAAGGACTGTAACCTGTATTCCTCTAAAATCAAACGTCCCTCCTTCCTATTCCTCTAAAACCTACAAAGAACAAACAAAAGAAAGCTTTCTGCTTCTCTGTTGTCCTCCCCCATAACAACAAGGCCTCTGAAAGTATGGGGCTTGGAAGAAAAAGATGCTACTCAGTTAATGTTTTCTGAGGGAAGTTGATGAAGAAAATCATAAATAAACAAAAACCAGGCAACTAGTATGCATACAATTTCTAAATAAAAATAAGTGAAATATCCTTGTTATGAAAGGGAACGTAGTATTTTAGATTTAGAATGCTCCTTTCAGGCTTGAGCACTCTAAGCCCATTCAAAGTGACGTGTGTGCTCTGTGGTCTCATAGGACATGAAGGAGTCCTCGCACCTTGTCCAACGTGAACAAAGCAGACCAATGGGAGGCTGCTGGCAGTTCGCCACCCAGCCAATGCCAGCTGAGGATTCATCATGCCCCAGGTGGTTCACAAGGTCCAGGGACACCGTGGTGAGCTACACATGCGTGAACTCTAGCGCTTAAGGCTCAGATCCTAGCAGGGAAGACAGATACAAAATAAATACGTTGTTTCTGAATGAGCTATGATGGAGAAGGAAAGGTTGTTAGAGCTTTCAGAGGGGAAGCTCATTTGATAAGCAAAGTCAGGAAGTATCCCTGAGATGGATGAGCCCGGAAAGATACGTACCTCTGAGAGGCTGTGGACTGTGCCTATTGTTTTTATAATTGTAAACCCAGAGCTAGCACAGGACCTTGCAGATACTCAGAGTTTTGATTATAGCTGTTATGTAACAATCCACGCCAAAGATGCATAGCCTACAATTATAAAAATGTATGATTTTTCATAATTCTGGGTTGGTGGGACTCCCCGCTCAGGGTTATTCTGCTCCACATGCCTTTGGCTTGGGCTGCAGTCATGTAGGGGCTCAAATGGGAACACCATCCAAGGTGGCTCCCTGTGATGTCTGGTACCTTGCAGGGTGGCTCATCAAAATCACATCAAAGCCTAACATACCACCCGTCATCTGGCTCTCTGCTTTTTCTCCCATCCCTTCGTTCTACTGCAGCCACACTGGCCTCCTTGTAATTCCTTGACGATGCTGAGCATGCTCCCATCCAGCCATTCCTCTGAGCCTGCTGAGTCTCTCTCCATCGGGGCATTTCCAGGGGTCCTCCTACACCATGTGACCTCTCCATGTGGTGTCCGTAGCAGGATAACTGGACTTTACATGGCAGCTAAGACATCCCAACAATGCAAAAGTGGAAGGCACCAGGCCTTTGTAAGGCCTGGGCAGGACTCTGGGATAGAGCCATTATTGCTTTATCCTACTGACTCATTACTGTGACTCCCAGGACCAGCCCCGCTCAGCGAGGGAGACCACAGGAGGTTAGGACTGTCAGGAGGTGTGATTCACTGAGTGGTCGTTCTTAGAGACTAACTATTCCTCCAGGTGCTCGATAATTTTCTTGTCAGTAATGGGGGAGAAATGAGTATGAATCAGTCAACATGGAGGAAGAGGCATAGCAGCTTCTTTGATGATGGGAAGGCAGATGTCCTAGAAGTCGTGTTGAAGGACCTGGGAGAGGCTCAGTTCTGCTGGAACACAGAGAGGAGGAGTTAAGGGTGAGGGTGAACAGTGAGCTGGGAACAGGCTGAGCCTGGAGCCTGACTACCCCTGGGCTTTCCAGTTATGTAAGCCAATCAAATCCCTTTCCCCCATTGCCAGTTTGAGCTCGTTTTCTACCTTTGAATCAAAAGGTCTGACTAATAGTAGGGAGGCGGCAAGTCCTGCTGCCCAGGCGAGGTAGGCCCTGGAGGTGATCCTGCCATTGAAAGCAAAGCCATTTGGAAACAACCTGTTCTGTACCAATGCTGAGCATTATGATTATCCCTGATGTGCAGTGGCACACTCACCCTGAGTAGGACAGAATCTGCCCCTGACATCAAAAACAGAAAGGTCTGTGGGTGGATGTTCCACCAGCTTCAGAAAGCCCTTTCCACATGCATAATTCACAGCCCACAGCTGACCACTGCTCCGTGTTCCTGCAGGAACTGTTCAGACGCTTAATCGGCTCTTCTCAGATCCACACAATGTAAATGTGCTTGTGTCAGCTTCCCCGGGCCACAGTTCTGGCTTTCTGAACCCAAATTGCTTGAGGGTTCCTTTGTGGCAAGTGTATTGAGTAGATTCAATAGGCTAAGTCAAACAAAATCTAATAAAGCCCCAGTACGCGTTACTTTTTACTTTTATTATTGTTGTCTGATCTCATTTCTGGATTCCCAAGTACTTTGATGAATATTATTTTAAAAAATGTCTCTGCCTTGAGGTCCCCAAAAGGACCAAAAATATAGGGAGAGCTAAATCAAATAGAAAGAGAGCTTCTCTGGGGCTTCTTCCCTAAAACCCAGAGATAACCATCATCTTAGACATACCGGTAACATCCTAGAGAGCCTCACAATAGGTACGGGCTTATGCATGTTACCGCTCCTGGACCTCTGTCATAAATCAAAGCCTGTGCAAGGCTTTGGAGCAGTGACCATAGTCCTTAGTGAGGGCTGCAAGGTCCACCCACGTGGCCCAACTCGCTCCTGTCTCATACTGGGCTTTCCTCGGGTGCGCCACGCTGCCTCCTGCCGTGTGGCCTCTGTACATGCCATCTTCTCTATGTGGAGTGATCTTACCTCCACCACATCCAGCTCTCAGCTCAGTGGAAGCCTCCTCTTACCCCAGTCTAGGTCCGTTTACGCTCATGCCTGTTGTCATATCACTCTGGTACCTTTTTATAAGAGCTCCATGTCACAATTTGTTGATATGCATCTGTCAGTGTGATTCTTTGATCAACAATGGACACCCTCACTTGACTGTAAGCTTCACAAAAGCAGGATTGAAGGGACACTGTTTGCTTTTCTTTTTCCTAAGCACCCAACACTGGGCCTGACACATAATACATACTCAATACATTCTGGTAGAGTAGATGGAGCAAGAGAACAATAGCTGCTCCTACTGGAATTAGAGACTGAACTGAGCAGTTTATTCAATCAAGTCAGGCCAGTCCAGGCAAAACATTGAGTTCCCTCAGAGGTGGGAAATAATTAATTCCCGGACACCATGGGGGAAATGGTCATGGCTCCTTGTACAACCTCTAACTCAAATAAGTGTCCTTGGAGAATTAATTTCTTTTTAAGTATTTCTTTCCTTGAAAGACAACTTCCCACAGAGGAGTAGTTCTCGCTTTCAGGAGAGATACATGGGGGGAGGCTAAGACTTTTTTTCCTCTTGCCAAAATGTATGAAACAAAGCCCACTGTACACTCAACACAGCCTATACCCCTTTTCTAAACTTTTCTCAGAAGAACCCAGGAAAGAGGCATTATGTAATGATTAATAGACACTGGTTCAAATGCACCAGCTATCTGAAGGGTTCACTCACTGGTGGTAGTTGTGTTTAGTTGCCAACTTCAAGGTAGAGGCAATGAGTATAGTGGTTTAAATAATGCACTTCAGGGTCAGGTGGAGATGATTCAAACCTAGGATCTGGTCTTCGTTATCTGTGCAACTTTCCGCAAATGAATTTATGTGTAGTTTCCTCTCTCATCAAAGGGAGAACTTTACTTCACAGAGGTGTTGGAAGGACTGAGTGAGTAAGGTCTCATTTAGAGAAAGTTATATGATTACTCTCCTGGATGGTTCTCTTTATCATATGATTGCCAAAAAGTGGTGATGAGGTTGTGAAAGGAAAAAAAATGTCACTTAATTCCCTCCTAGGCTGAAAAAGACTCCCCCCAAACTAAGAAGCCCTTTTATGGATAAGCTGAAATTGTTACTAGTTAAATTAACCAGTGATACAACCACTATGGAAGGCTGTATGGAGATTCCTCAAAAAATTAGGAATGTAATTACCATATGACCCAGCCATCCCTCTACTGGGCATCTACCCAAAAAACCTGAAAACCTTAATCTTTAAAGATGTCTGTACCCGCATGTCCATCGCAGCACTGTTCACAGTGGCCAGAGCATGGAAACAACCAAAATGCCCTTCGATAGATGACTGCATAAAGAAGATGTGGTACATTTACACAGTGGAATACTACTCAGCGATAAGAAATGATGAAATACAGTCATTTCTGGCAACATGGATGGACCTAGAGACCATCTTATTAAGCGAAATAAGTCAGACTGAAAGAATCAGGAAACATATGACCTCACTTTTTTTTAAATTGTTTTTGACAGAGAGAGAGAGAGAGAGAGAGAGATACAGAGACAGAGAGAGAACTGAACTGGGGTACTCCCCAGTTCAGCACATGGGTCTGCACAGACCGGGGCCTGGATCCAATCCCCGGTCCCCGGCGCTGTAAAGTGAGTGCTCAACCCACTGAGCCATCCTGACTTCCCCCTTTATATGACCTCACTTATAGGTGGAATATAAAAGTGAAAGTAACAAAGACACAGAGACCTATGGACACACTCAATAGCTAGGTGATTGCCTGAGGGAAGGGAAGGAAGGGGGGAGGGAGAGTGGGAGGGGAGGTGGGAGAGGGCACCAGCATAATGGACACGCTCAATAGTTTGGTGGTTACCTGGAGAGGGGGGAGGAGAGGAGAGGGAGAGTTGGGGGGTGGGAGTGGGCACCGGATATATGGTGATGGAAGGGGAGCTGATTCTGGGTGGTGGGCACATAATGCAATGCATGGGTGATGTGATGTGGACTTGTACATCCAGAAACTATCTAATTGTTACCAATCAATGTCACCCCATTAAATTTAACAATAATAATAAAAAACAATTAACCAGTGATTTTACGAAGGTCTTCTGATATAGTTGTAACCATACCACTCTTGTATCTGTCTATTAGAAAACTTTTGTTCTGTTTTTTGTTTGTTTTTGTTTTTTTGTTTTTTCATTTTTTGTTCTTAACTTTTATTCCACTTTATGTCTGGTGGTTTAAATCATGATCTTTTATAGCCAGGACTTGGGTGATTCTGATTATTGGAAGCAGCATGTTGTTATGGAAAGCTCCTGGGTTGGAGGCAGAAAACTTGAGGTCAAATTCTAAATCTACCACATGGTAGCTGTGTGACCTAGAGAACATTGCTTTGTCTCTCTAAACTTTGTTCTCTTACAGAGGATTGGAAAAGTAAAGCATAGCATACAGTATGGAGATGACTGGAGCAGGGATGTTGGTGGGAGCTTTCTAATTCCCCGCTAAGGGTCCATTTTCTCATAATAACACTACCTAAGGCAGAGGCAGATCATTCCTTCTGTGGGCATCAGAATAGTTTTATCTTACCTAATGTCTAGGTATCAGGCTCTGTAAAAATTTCTCTACCTACTAATGGCCAAACTGACTAATTTTTATGATTTGATTATTCTGTTGCTTGAGATACAGATTCAATTACACATTTAAAACAATATGACTGATTTCCAAAATGCATGAAACTATTTTATGGGAAGCTTCCCTCAAATGCACATTTTTCTTTAGCTTTAGGCATAGCCTAGAAATATTATTGGATCAATAATTACTTTGCTCTTGGTTCCTTTCAGTGGGTTAAAATACAAAGATGTAAAATTCTAGACTATTGCAGTTTTTCCAAAACATGTAAAAAGGAAAGCTCAACGTATTTCCCCAGAGCCACAACTTTGTTTCAGGATCCAGGGAACGAAATGTGTTGATGAATCCCCGAGAGAGCTCCAGGTGGGCCACACATTAGAATGCTTCATTAATCCATCACAAGTAAGCTGACCTGTTAGCAGAAAAGATTACCTTGTACAGGAGGCTGAGATTTTGTGATTCTGAAGTCACAAATTATTCAAAGAACACAATTCTTTTTTTTCTTTTTTTTTTTAACCAAACTGGGGGCCTCACCGCATTCAGGAAGCACACCCCAGTTTAGCATGTAGGTCTGCCTGGGCCGGAGCCAGGATTCGATCCTTGGTCCTCGGGGCTTCAAAGCGAGCACTTAACCCACTGAGCCATCCTGGCTTTCCCAAGAACACAATTCTGATAGTCAAGAATATGAATTTTATTCTAATGCTACCATGGTGATATGACATACACATCTTGCAGGAGATGATTAATTCTTTCTCAAAAAATGGTCTGTGGCCCTATTTCAACAAATTTAACAGCTATTTAGCCCTTTACAGGTACTGTAATAGGAATATGAGGTATACCAACACACCAAACAGATAATACCTCTGACCTAATAGAGATTACATTCTACCTGAGGAGAGATACACAATAAAGGATGACTCAACAACACTGTTTTAAAGAAATGGAGCAGGAAAAGGGGTTGAGCATACCAGGGGCATGAGGTGGGGGCTGCAATTTTCAATAGGGTCAATGGCATCGGCTTTACTGAGAAGATGGCATTTGTACACGAGAAATGACAGAGGTAGAGACATTTGCAAAAAGAGCATTCCAGGAAGGGGGGGGGCAGTGTTAAGGCAGGAGCAGACAGAGAGCAAGGTGGGAGTAGGAGGGGATGAGGTCAGAGAGGTAATGGTGGGGTCAGGGCACATTATTGAGGACTGGTAGACTCACAGGTGAATGAGGAGTGAGTGACGGGCTTGAGCATAGGTGAAAGATCTGTGTGTTATAGTGTATGACTGTGGTGGCTGAGTTGAGACTAGTATGTGAAGGGCCAGGTGGAATTGGAGACCAGAGAGGAGGCTGATGCAATGACTTAGTAATCCAATTGATGACTCAGCTAGGGTGGTAGATGGGTGATTAAAAATTATTAGATGCTCAGATAGTTTGGAAAGCTTATCAATACAATTTTGTGATGGATTAAATGTGAAATATATGAGAAAAGGTGGGGAAAGAAGCATGAAGGACGATTCCATGGTTTTATCCTGCAATATTGGAACTGCGATGCCTTCAGTTGAGATGGGAAAGTGTGTGAATGGAGAAGATTTTGAAGGGAGGGAAGGGGGTACATTAGGAGTTTAGTTTGGACAGGTCAAGCTTGAGATGTCTACTAGACTTCCAATTGGAGATGGGGCTTGGGCAATTGGCTATATGAGTCTGGAGCTCACAAGAGCAATTTGGCAAAAAGTTTAAATTTACAGATCTTTGGCATAAAGATGGTACTTATAGCTATGAGAGTAGAAGAAATTACAATAAGAATAAGTATAGAGAGGGAAGGGGACAAAGGCCCTTTATTGTAATTATATGTGTATTAGTTCCCCATTGCTGTTTTAACAAGTTACCACAAATTTCATGGCCTAAAACAGCACAAATATAAGATCTTACAGTTTTCGAGGTCAGAAGACTTCACTGGGTTTCCCTCGGCTACAGTGAAGGTGTCAGCAGTCCCACGTTCCTTTCTGGAGGCTCAGGAGAAGTATCTGTCTTCTTGTCTTTTCCAGTTTCTAGGAGGTGCCTGCATCCCTTGGCTTGTCGTGGCTTCCATTTTCTAAGGCAGCAATGTCCGGTCAAGTCTTCCTCATATGGTGTCACTTCTACCCTGACTCTTCTGCTTCCTTCTTCCCCATTTAAGGACCCTGTGATCACATCAGGCCCATTTGCATAATCCAGGATAATCTTTCCATCTCAACATTTATTTTTAAGATTTATTTTATTGTTTGAGAGAAGGAGAGAGAGAGACAGAGAAGGGGGAAGGGCTCAGAGCAGTTTCCATAGTGGCACATCATTAGCTGTGACATGGTTCCATTCCACACAGGTAAATGTAGAACCACATGGGCAGGAACTGAACTGGGGGACTTGTGTATGGGAGGCAAGAACCTTTGCTGCCATCCCGTTGGTTGGCAATTGTGCCACAATTCAACATATGGGTTTGCACAGGCTGGGGCTGGGAATAGAACCCTGAACCTCATGCTTGTGAGGCAAGCACTCAAGCACTGAGCTATCCTGGCATTCCAGAGGTCCTCTCCTTGCAGATGGCTTGCACATGGCTGCCTTCTCACTGTGCTCTCAATTGGGGGTTGGGGAGTGGGGAGAGAGAGAAAGAGAAAGAAAGAGAAAGAGAGAGAATATGCTCTGGTCTCTTTTTATAAAGGCCTCACCCTCATGATTTTATCTAAACCTACTTACCTCCCAAAGGACTCATGTCAAAATATCATCATTTGGGGAGTCAGGATTTCCATATATGAGTCTGAGAAGGAACAGGAGTATTGAGTCCATAGCAGCTGCAAATCCTGGAGAAGCTTTTGAATTTATCCTTAGCTGACCAAAATAATTTAAGTCCCTTCACTTTACTCTGCATTTATTTTAACAATATTAAATTAGAGCACATTGCTAAATGCACTTTAATAACAAATATCTCATTCTTTATTCAACTTTCAGATTTCCAAATGAAATAAATTATCTATTTACATGCATCACTTGACCATCTGGTTCCATGTGAGGACTCAACACAGAATCAACTAATTGTCATGCATGTTTATTCATCCTTCTTAACTCATTTTCTCATAAATAATGAAAATCTAGGACCTTTCACAAACGGTCTTCACCATTAGTTGAGAGCTCGGTCTCCTTAACTACATAAGGAGCTCAGGACAAAAGAACAGGGCAAAACATGTGCCTAGGAAATTAATTACAACCCAACTCCACTGTGCTGTTCCCATTTTACAGAGAGGGGAAAAAAAAAGGGTCTTCATAGAATCAGAACCAGAAGTCAGTATTCAAGAGATTTGAGTTTGTTGCTTAGATAGTTAAGTTCATTTTTTTCAAGGGTATCCCTGAAATTCTTTATTCTAGATTATTTTTCTTCTCATCTTAGAATCAAAGAATCTCCTCTGTATCCACATACATCAGGATTATTGAGCTCACACTTAAGGAACGAATATGCTGACAGGAAGGAAAAGGTACCAAACATCCAGAATAACAAATCACTTAAACAATATAACTTTTATTTGAATTAGAATTATATGCAGGAGGAAAAAAAAGCTCAATGCATTACAAAAACATTATTTTAACAAAGACCAAGGTGAAAAATTATTTGGCGATTCTCTTAATTTAATGAATACAAGCCAGGCAATGTTCGAAGCTACCTCTTATTTAATTTTGACCTTAAACATCACTTTTCCTAATCCTGTGTTGAATCAGTTCTTCTTTCTAAACACATCAAAACACCTTCCACTTCTTTGTATAATTATTTATGATTATGTACTTCAGGATTATACTGTAAATGCTGAGGGGAGCATTGACCTCTATTGTTATCTCATTGGATAAATGATTCTCAATAAATATTTGTTAAATAAAAGAATTAGACAGACATGCCATGACTTGCTGAAGTAAAATCTTTTACTCAAAGATTCGTGATGTTTTTAAATTCAAACAAGCACAGTTGTATTATGAAATGAAATGCAAAATTCACATGAAACTTTCCAAGTAGATATGAAAAGTTCTCCCAGTGAATGCTCACTCTCCTCTGCTATTAATGCTATTTCAGAGGACAATTTAATGACCCATTCATGTGGTGGGTTTCAGTGTAAAGCTGCAAAGATCAGGCAATTGAAGCCAAAGACATTCAGACGTTTCATTATGAAAGGAACAGTGACTTCTGCCCCTTCTCAAAGAAAACAAGACAAGTCAGAGCAATGAAGTGCAAAGTGTGCCTTCAACAAGTTATTTTAATGTCTCAGATTTTCCAACTGTAAAATGAGGCATTAGATTGGATGTTCTCTAATGGCCCCTGAATCTCTAAGATTCTTTTGTGCATGAACTTAAAGGGTTTTTGTGGTATAGTTTGTTTTGTTTTGTTTTTGCTGTTTTTCTTTGATTGTTTTGGGTGGGCCTATAATTATTCTTACTCCCACGAAGAGGAAAAAGAATAGGGGGAAGCCAGGATGGCTCAGAGGGTTAAGCACTCACTTTGCAGCCCTGGGGACTAAGGATCAAATGCCAGCCCAGGCCTGTGCAGATCAATTGGCTGCACTAAAGTGTGCTTCCCATGCAGGAGGAACCCAGCTTGGTGCTCACAACCCGCCCCCCCTCAGTTCAGTTCTCACCCCCCAGTTCAGCCCCTGGTTCAAGGGGGTGTGCCTCCCATGCAAGAGCCCCCCAGCCCAGTTCCTGCCCTGCATGGCCCTGCTCACCTGTGTGGAATGAAACTACAGTGATACCTTGGAATACTAGTGCCTCAAAACTTGAACAACTTGGAATCCAAATGAAAAAATCAAGCAAATTTTGCCTTGGAATCCAAACGCAGCTTTGGAATCTGAATGCTGACACATTGTTTATGTGGAACTTATTGACTGTACAGCCTGTAGCTTTATTCGAATGCCCACTTCTCTTGGAACTCGAACGTTTTGGAACTTAAACAGGGTTCTGGGACAGATTAAGTTCAAATCACTGTATATCGAAAACTGATGATGTTCAACTATGGAGACTATTCTGGGCTCTCCCTCTTCTCTCTGTCTCTGTCTTTCTCTGTCTCCGTCAAAAACAATAAAAAAAAACCTTTAGAAAAAGAAAAAGATAGGAAACAGACATCATAATATTTCTTTTTCCTCTCGTAAGCTTCTAAGCTTTGCATTTGTCTTTTGAATGACATCTGTAAATGCTATTTAGTTGTTTCTTTCCCTTTTAAAGAACCTGTATTCCCATTCATATGTCTAAAAGGAGAAGAAAATGTAGGATCAGTATTAACTCATTGAAGTACATTCTGCTGAGATCTTACCTATTTCATCACCACAACCAGATGTAATGGTAAACACTGATTTCAGATGTTACATTTACAGAGGGGAGGCCTGTCTTATAATATCCCTTTTCTCTAGCTCATCCTTTCATCCTCTCTTTCTTTCTTTGGGCTTGACATTTTTTATCAAATCCTTTTGTAGGACTGTATATGTAGAAACTGTTATAACATTAATAGAATCTCTCAGGGATGGCTAGATGGCCTCCATGCCAAGCAAAGATTGCCTGAATACAAATAAAAGAATAAGTTGATGCCAGTGCCATGCCAAGCACTGATAAAAAATAAATAAGTAAGTGGTTGACATTGCAAGCGAAGGACACTAATGTAAAACAACAATTATACTTTCCCAAGCCTGTGTGTATGGCCTAGTGATTGCTTGACTCAGTAAAGCTCTATAAAAAGAGCTTTTATATTGTCTATTCTATTGTATCGTCTCCTCACCAAATGAGTTTAATATGTACCTGCTACAAATGTGACTTTAATATATCAGTGCTGCTTATGTTGTGCTCCCTGTTAATAATAATAAAGGGTGTCCCAAAATTTACGCAAGATTTGAATTTTGTGTCATTTGTGTGGTAAAGTGTTGCCAACAACAACAAAAACAGACAGCGTGACAGCTGACAGTTCAGGGTTATTAAAAATGGAGCGCTACATGAAAGAACAATACATTTTCATTGTTGAGCAATGAAAATTTACAATTTTTAATTATAAACCTGTTTTCTATCAAAATTACTTCTTGCGTGAATTTTGGGACACCCTTTAAAAGTGCTTGCCAACAGTTTCTGTGATATCCTCCATACACAACCTAAAGGCTGGCAAAGTAAGAAATTAAAATCAGGGCTCCTAACTTCAAAAGCCAGACAATTGGTAGTATTTGTAAGCCTATTAGAAAAGGGAAATGCTGGTGGGGAGTGTAAAATGATACAATCACTTGGGAGAGCAATTTGGCAATTATCTAGTAAAGTTGAAAACGCAAATGCCTACAACCCAGCAATTGCACTTGAAAAACACATGTACCTATACACAGGAAACCATGTTTATAATAGAAAAAATAGGGGTGGGGGAGCGCTAAATGTCATTGACAAAGGAATGGATAAACTCTGATGTAGTTAAAAAATGAAGTAGGATATGGCAGTTAGCATAAGTAGATCTTATGTATTAAGGTGGATAGATGCCACATTTAGTTATTAATAAAATGCAAATAGCGGAAGCCAGGATGGCTCAGTGGGTTAAGCACTCACTTTGCAGCACCGAGGACTGAGGATCGAATCCTGGCCCCGGCCCGTGAGGACCCATATGCTGAACTGGGGAGTTCCCCCAGTTCAGTTCTCTCTCTGTCTCTGTATCTCTCTCTCTCTCTCTCTCTCTCTCTCTCTCTCTCTCTCTCTCTCACTCTCTCTCTCTGTCAAAAACAATAAAAAATAAATTAAAAAATAATAATAATAAAAAAAATAAATAAAATGCATATAGCAGAATGCACAATATAAAAAAAGACCATTTTTGTCAAATTTAAAATTACAAGCAGTAATCTAAGATTTGGTTTCTGGCTACCTAGAAAAATACAAAAGTTTGGGTTGGAAGGATCCTCACCAAGTTCCAAAGAGAAGCTAGACTGGGGTGGGACAGAAGCAGAGCGGGGTATGGCACTGGGGAGAGATACAACATGTTTCAGCCTTTTTGTAAAGCTTTATTTTTCTTTTATTAAAACAATTTTAGAATTGTATGGCTAAATGTTGTTATTAGTTAATTCTGGGGTGTGGACACATGGATGCTTTTGTATGATGTGCTTTTCACATTAATTGCTTTCCCAATTAAAAAAACTACAAAACTTGAAGTCACTTTTGGTGACTTGTTACAATTGAAATACTGTATTTCTTGAATTTAAGGACCCGTGACTCTATATTTAAATTGTTAACACATTGTATCTGATTCACTTACAGTGTTTATACTAGATGAGTAAACTAGGGCCCTTGGAAGGCTTTCCGTGGAATGTCAGTTTAATTAGATCTAATTTATATGCTTGGTAAATGTAGACCAAGTCAAGTTTTAAACATCTGTTTATACAAGGTACACAAACCAGAACACATTTTCTTTGGTTTGTCCAAATTATTCTATGCCAGCATGAATATTCACATCAGTTCACAGGATTTGTCCCACTGAGAGACTCGGGGTTAATGTTGCCATGTAAATGTCACGTGAATCCCATTTTGGAACAACTTATATATACGCGCAAAGTACGGAAATAAGAGAGTTTTAGTCCACAGGGTCTCATTTAAGGATAAACAAAGTGAAAATCACTTTTCATGCTAGGGAGCTGTAACTCTCCTTCTCTCATATGTCTTGCATGTGCCAGTTCTGTCTGAGCCCCGGGGCTGATGTGGACAGTTACCTAAGACTCTGCCAGGAGCTGAGAGAAGACACAGAGAAGGGAAGAAGGAAGAAATAGACTTTGGCCTAAGACAGACATGGGTTCCAGTTCTGATATCATTTACATATTGTTTGACTTTAAATAGATGACTAAAGTTCAGCTGTAAATCAAGAATAATCAGAGTGTCCCCTCTTGGAGTGGGCACTTCAGTTCAGAGCTGAGATGTGGCGTGAGCATGTGTGGTTGCCCTTATAGATATCACTGTTGTTGCTGTCACCATCACAACCTTCAGGGTCTAACTCCTTGTTTCCTCTTAGCAGATGCAAAGCCGTTTCTACCTAGAACAGAATTCAAGTCTGTGCTTCTTAGAGATGCCTGCTGCTGTCCTATCAAGGGATGAAGGACAAGGAGCAGATGGAGCCTTGTGGAAAATATTAGGGTAAGTCCTATGAGGTTGTTTTTATTATTAATTAATTAATTAATTAATTAATTTTGTTTATTTTGTTTGACTTTTTTTATTTTTTGAAAGTTACTTAAAAATTTTTTTGGGGGGAAGGACAGGATGTTATGTTTTCAGAAGGCAAAAAACTACCCTTGTTATTTCTCCTTCATTTCTTTCTTGCCACTCATAGTCTCATCTTTCTCATTCTCACTTTTTTCTTATAATAAATTTATCCATGTTTCAATATAGAGGACCATTTTCTTTACTCACACTCAAGGTTGAAAAGCAATCTGATAGACTAATCCCACCCTAGGGTTTGCCAATAATGCCCGAAGCCCATTAACTTTTCCAGGATGAGAGAAATAGTTGTATTTTAATAAAGTTTTCAAGAAACGTTGTAATGGTGGAAGTACTCAAAACATTTTTATGAATTGCTAATTCTGGAATTTCAGTAATATAACAGGATGGCAAAATAGTGACTCTTGTGCCCAAAGCCTTAATTACCCACCATTCAAATGAGGCCATGTAGGTGTAGAATTCTTCTGTCTACTTTGTGATTGGCCTTGATTCTTGCTGCAGTCCAGGTGACATGAAAGTCATTGTCCTTCCTTTTCAAGCCCATAGTGGACCTCACTAATTGACCATAGCACTCTTTCTGGCAGACCCTGACCGACTAACAATCCTTTCTGACTTAGCACTCCAGATAGTAATTTGCAATCTCAGCTGATAATTAAATTGAAACCTACTTGCCTTCACTAGTCTAAAATGTATTTGTTCTTTCCTCAGTTGTAGAAAGGAAAGATAAAAAGTGGCTCATTTAAAGAAGAACTGGAAAAAAATCAAAAGAAAATTGTGGGTTTTGCTTTAGTTTTTTCTAGTACCTTCAACATACAGGACTGGAAATACGAAGTAAAATAATATAGTCATACATAAATTATATATATTCTTTTTTAAATGTTGGAATAGCTATTTAATGATTAGGATAGTGAGAAGAAGGATTATTTTTCTTTAAATACAACAGATAATTATAAAACCATTTTCTGTAGAAGCCAGAAGGCCCAGCGGGTTGAGCGCTCACTTTGTAGCTCCAGGTCCAAGGATGGAGTCCCAGTCCTGGCCCTGGCCTGTGAGGACCCATATGCTGAACTGGGTTGTGCTTCCCATGAGGGAGGCCCCCAGTTTGTTTCTCAACAGGGCAAGCTTCCTGGTTTGACCCCTGGCCCGTGGGGGCATACCTCCCATGTGGGAGGCCTGTGGCCCAGTTCCCACCCTGCGCAGCCCCCGCCCACCTGTGTGGAATGAAACCATTTCGAAAACTGATGACATACAACTATGAAGACTGTTCTGGGCCCTCCCCCTTCTCTCTGTTTCTCTCTGTCTCTGTCTCTGTCAAAAACCATAAAATAAAGCTTAATAAATAAATAAATAAAACTATTTACTCTTCCAGATGAGTTTCTATTATATTTAAGATTTACTTTAAACTAGAAATAGAAAACTCTTTCTAATAGGATGTCATGCTACATTTATATCAGACTCTATAATTGGTCAGTCAGGAGATACTCTCAGATACCTTCTTCGACAGAAAGAAATTTTAGAGTAGGTTTAGAGCCCAACAAGGAAGATTTAGACATGGCTGAGTAATATAAACTTTCATGACAGGTTGGCGATAGAAGGTGGGGACCAAATGAGCAATCAAAAAATGATTTGAAGTTTTGGGTCTGGGTGTCTGGGAAAACAAAACAGTGGATCCTAATAAACACAGGAAAGTCAGCAGGAGAAAATAAGTGGGATAGGGAACAGATAAAGGGTTTAGATTTAGACTTGTTGAGTTTGAGGGACTTCAAAGAAGAAAATATCTTGTATTTGGCATTTGAAAGCCCAAGGGTATTTGTTTTTTTTTGTAACTGAAACTTTCATAATAAACATTTTTTTATTGTTAAATTTATTAGGGTAACATTGATTTGTAAAAATTACATAGGTTTCAGGTATGCAGTTCTACAGTACTTCATTGCAATTCATATATGCTTTTAAAAACTATCTACCTCTACATTCACCCATAGGCTATGTAACAAAATGCTAATTGTGACTATCTTTGAAGGTAGAATTACAGGTCATTAAAACACTTCTTCTCTTATGCTTTCTGTAATTTTTCAAATGGTCTAGATCTAGAGGAAAAAATATGTTTCTTTCCATCATTAAAAGCATTAAATCATTATCTAGTTTTTAAATAACAGTAAAAACACTATGCTAAAGAGTGAGAAAAATAAAAAAAACCCAAGGATAAAGATTTTGAAATCATTATGCTTGAGAGGATGGTAGGAAGGGATGTTGATCCATTTCAATTTTGATTTATTACTTGAAAGATATTTTAGAGGTTGCCAGACTTTGAAGAAAGGCAGATTTGGTTCTATGCTCAGTCACTGGGATTCTGAAGAAATATGGAAATGGCAGGTATAGGATTTCCAGAAGTCAATTTACAAGTGGGAATCTAGTTGTAGGTAGGGTAATAAGCTTGTGTATATAGAAGCATACAACAGACTGAAAAAAAACAAACAGATGTTTAATTTTGGGAATGGGAGAGGGAAATGATTATGAGCAGGCTGCTAAGGAGCTACCACAGCCTTAAGTATGCATTGATTATGTGGAAACAAAGTCCTTTTAGACTGTTCAAACTATTCAGGTTCCACTAGACCTATAAATCATTTCTGTGTAAAAATAGAAAGTCAACAAATCATTGAAAGACCTGATCAGAACATAATTTGTTTATTAGATAATATGTGAAACATTGATAAAGGCAATTTGAAATTTGCTTGAATGTTTCAGTTATGTTGACACAACTCCTCGTTGAGAAATAAAGGTGTGTTTATTTTAAAGAAAAAGTGACATACCTTGACCAGTGTTCCTTGGATACTCGGATACTTACCAAGGACATTTAGCAAAAATAGCAATTAAGACACATGCAGATCTATGAGTTTCATTCCAAGCCCAGTGAGAACTGTTCTCATCTAGCCCTGAGGATCCTGGCACAATGCTAGCCACTGACTTTCTCAGGCTTGATGGGATTTGAATGTGGAGGAGTGCTTATTCAGCTGTGACTCATGTTCAGTGCAGAATATATTAAATGGACTTTCCTTTTTAACATTTTAGATACCAGCTATGGTGATACCAATCACAGTAGTGATTTCAATGAACTCAAACTATGGTGAAATGTATTTTGCCTTGTGACCCAGAGCAAGCCCACATATGTGCACGCTCACACATAAACTGTCACCAAGGTTTTATGAACCAATCCTTAACTTCACCATGGGAGCTGTACTTTCATATTTCCTTTCCTTAAATTTTTCATGACTCTCTAAATTGCTTTCATGACCCACAAATAAATTATAATTCCAAGTTTGTAAGATACTGAGATGCACAATGATAGTCTATATTCTCTTATTTATGGTCTGTTTTGATCTCCTTTTTTATTAGTCTTATGTCTTCTCAGAACTAATAGCCAACTCTGATTCATAGTCTCAGCATATGAGAAACTATATTGTCCCCACAGCTAAAATGATTTGTTGTACTATGTGGCCTTACATTTATTTGCATTTTTTTCTTTGTAATTAAGGTTATACTCTTACTACAATAGAGTCAGGTCAAAAGACTAGCAAAGAGGAGAAACCTGTGGATTTATGGGTGATTTAGTAATGACTGATTTAGTGATCAGAAGTGATTTAGTGCTCACTAATACATCATGTACTAGAACTGTATTGATAAAGCTCTCTGATCCTCTACCCTTACCACCTGCCCTGATTTCATGTCCATGACCCAGACCTGGCAAATGAGCACAATCTAACTATATAAGAGAGCTGACTACTGATTGGTTCAGAAATACTCATAGCCTCTTAGGCAAGTACAGCTAATTAGACCCAGTTTGGGGACTGTCATTAGAACTATGAGGAAAGAGGAGTTCGCTTTCCTTCTAAGATTGCCTAAATGTAAGATGGAACCCTGGACCTGCTATAGCCATTTTTGCCACCAAGAGAGTAAAACCTGCCTGAGAATAGAACCAACACAAAAACAAACAGAGCCAAAAGTTGGAAAGACTGAGAACGAGTCCTAAGTAAATTACATCATCTGAGATCCTGGATCTGGTTATACCTGAGGCATGCTACATTTTAATGGATGTCTGCCATTTATAATCAAGTTTCATTATATAGAAAAACAAGAGGACAGAAGAAACAGTGTTATGTACATTTGAGTGTGGCATTATGGGGAATTTTCGGACTTTCTTTTTTTTTTATTTTTTAAGATTTATTTATTGTTTTTGACAGAGAGAGAGAGAGAGAGATACAGTCAGAGACAGAGAGAAGGGGGAGGGCCCAGAACAGTCTCCATAGTTTCACATCATTGGTTTTTCCACATAGTTTCATTCCACAGGTGGGAGTGGGGCTGCACAGGGCAGGAACTAGGCCGGGGTCTCGCCCCAGTGAGAACTGAATTGGGCACTCCCCAGTTCAGCATATGGGTCTGCACAGGCTGGGGCCAGGATTTGATCCTCGGTCCCCAGGGCTGCAAAGTGAGCGCCTAACCCACTGAGCCATCCTGGCTTCCCCACTTTCTTTTTTTTTTTATAACATCAATGTATTACTTTTGTAATCAGAGGATTACAAGGGTAGCATTTCTGTAAACTCTCTTTGGGAAGTTGAATGTCTGAGCCAATCTTATTTGGAAATAATATTCAAGCTACCACCCATATTCTATATTTATAAAATGCTGAAAGGGTCCAATTTTATAGTTTAATCATGCAGATTTTCCTTCCTTAATCCAATTATCCTCAGCATTTCTATGAACTGAAATTAAATACCAGACCTTTTTTGTTCTCCCCCCAGCATGCATTTTCCAGAGGGAACCTTCATGAATGATGTGGAGGAATTTTAATAAAAGCATTAAATAGAATTATTAATGCCTTCAGAAACTTGGGAGTAAATGTCTTAAGTTAGACTTCATCCTGCGAACACTGAGGGAGAACATTCAGCAGTAACTCTAGGTTATCCACGCTGGAGGAACATGAGGGGGACGAGACACAGCGAAGGACAGGAGCCAATGGCCGCAGAGTCATTTTCATGTGCTTAAGTCACATGTAGTTTTAACTTTTTATTTTGAAGTAATTATAGATTCACATGCAATTGCAAGAAATAATACAAAGTGATCATGCATATGCCCTTCTGTAGTGTCCCTCAGTAAGGATATGCATGATTACATAATCATACAAGATCACAACCAGGAAATTCACATCCATACTACTTACTTTGATTTCTCTAGTTTTATATATGCACGTGTGTGTGTGTGTGTTCTATGCAATTTTATAATGTATAGATTCTTGTAGATCTACAATCACCGCTACAATCAAGATATAGAACATTTCTATCACCACAAGAATTCCTTTTATAACCACACCTACCTACCATTGTATCCCCAACCAATGCCAACCAGTAATCTGCTCTCTGTCTCTATGACTTTGTCATTTGAAGCATATCTTTGGCATGCCTCCTTTATTCTAGAACTATTTAAAATACCTGAATGCAAGGATTAAGAAAACCCTCAGAGCCCTACAGCTCACCTTCACTTTACTTAGAGAAATTTTTTGGCAATCACCTCTGCAAACTTTCTACTAAAAGGGGAAGTGGTGAGGTTTACAGTGGGCAACAGCATAGTCAGTTATATGTGAATCATGGCTCTGCTGTGTTCTGTGTGATCTCAGCTGCTCCCTATGTCCTTGTAAAATGGGATTAATAACTACGGTGATCTCAGCGTGGTTTGAAGTTTAAGTGAACTAATGCACATCGAAAGCTGCATCCTGTTCATTAAAGAGAGAGCCCACCACCACCCCACCTCAGACAGTTCATCTCACAATTGTACCACCAGAATTGTTAAAGTTATTCCCCCTGGAGAGTTGGAATCCTCCTCTCCCAGATTTGACTCGTTGACCTTAACTTTATTTTCTAATATCTATCAGAATAAACTGAATCACTGTTCCACTTGACAGCACTGTAGCTCATTGATGCCAGGTCCTAAGCTCCCCCTTCTCCAGCTCCCACATTCTTGAACAGATCGCCACGCAATTCCTGGAAGACAGGATTGGGGCTGTGTGTTCACTGGTAAGTCTTCACCTCCGGGAACGGGGCCTTACTCACAGTCCATGCTCAAAACCATTTTCATGAGGTCATGCTTTAGCATTCCTTTCTCCTCAGGGTAGCCCCATTCCAGACACTCTCTTTGGCTGGTTTCCCTTTTATTAAATAATGGTACCCCAAAATGACACTTATTAACCTTCCTGTATAAAAACAAAGGTCATATAAAAAGTGTGCCATTTTTGAGTTCCAACAACAAATGGTATTGTGTGGTGTTATTTTGACCATGAGAACAAAAAATAAGCTTATGTACAAACTTTTGGAACTAAAGGTATTCAATAATGGAGGAAATTCTGTTTCTGGATAGGTTTCTAATCATGCTCATTGAATATCAGCTAGCTTCTTTTGTCTGGCTAGTCAGCTAAACCCAGTAGACCTTTCCACTGGAGCAACTACCACAGCATCAATCTTTTTTCCATGTTGGTTAGAATTAAACCCAAAGAATGCTCCATGTTGCTTCCTTTACTTTTTGAGAAAAGAAATTGCCATGAAACCGAGTGGAGGACTCTTAGATGTTCTATTTCCAAATAAATGAGACTCCCAGAATAAACTTGCAAAATTGATTCCAACTCTGTTCCCCCATCTCCACTACCATGTCCCTGATGCAGGTTCCATCATCTCACATAAAAGCTTGGTGACAGTCTCCAGGTCTCTGTTCTCACCCTACTCTTATACTTTCTCTACACTGCAGCCAGCAGGCTCTTGCAGAAGCGAAAATCTCAAATGTCCTTTCTTCCTGTGACTACACCCTAATCTCTAACTTCTATTCCCCCTTGTTTACTGTGCTCTATCCACTTCAGCTGCCTTTTAATGCCTTAATATGTTGTTATCTCTGCTTTTCAAGGACATATTCTCTCCCTGAGTTAATTTTCATCCAACTGTAACTTGCAACTGAACTTAGACATTACTGGTCCAGAGGTCTTTCCTGACTCCAAGCCCAGCCAGGTACTGCCTCTCAGGGCACTTGGGCTTCACCCATAACAACACTCATCACGCTGCATTATAATCACTTGTTTCCTCACTATAGGCCAGGGTAGGGGGCAGGGTAAGGAGAAACTGTATTTGCATATATACTATATGTATAGCATAGCATGGGGTTTATAAGAAGCCTTCATTTTTGGAACTTGAAGAAATAAATTGTGAAAATATTCTGATTGTTGTTTGTATATAATGAGAGGGATAGGTGTGAGGAAAAAACAGTTTGGTGTAATTCTAAATCTTTTTTTTTTTTTTTTAAAGATTTATTTTTATTGTTTTTGACAGAGAGAGAGAGATACAGAGACAGAGACAAAGAGAAGGGGGAGGGCCCAGAACAGTCTCCATAGTTGCACATCATTGGTTTTTCCACATAGTTTTGTTCCATAGGTGGGAGCGCAGCTGCACAGGGCAGGAACTGGGCCGGGATCTCACCCCAGTGAGAACTGAACTGGGGGAACTCCCCAGTTCAGCATGTGGGTCCACACAGGCTGGGGCCGGGATTCGATCCTTGGTCCCCTGGGCTGTAAAGTGAGTGCTTAACCCACTGAGCCATCCTGGCTTCATCTGATGTAATTCCTTACTATTCTAAAAAGAAATGTTCCCATTATAAGTATTTTTTGTGAGCATGCATTATGCTTCAAATTTTAGTTCCCCCATCTAGTGTTAAGAATCTTTTCTGTTACACAAACATTATGAATAGAGTGCAAACAATTTCTGCATGCCTGTGAGCTTTCCTTATATGGAATAAGAGCTATGCATTATCTGTACTCTTTCCCCTCCAATTATAGATTTTCTGTGGCAGGCATCTGGATGTTTGAACTCTCTCCTCCTATATTTTGAAGATTCAAGGAGCTCTGAATTTGTGATTGGCAAGAGGAATTGTACCTTAACACATATATCAAATAGAATTGAAACATTAAATGCTTTACTTGCTTTGTAGTGAAACATTCTTTTTCCAACAAGGAACACTTGCCACCCAATTCATTTTAAGTTTCTATTACATTTTCCTTGAAAGATTTTATTATTTTTTAAATCTTGATTACTTTTTTTGATGGTGTGCCTAATACCATAAAGTGAAATTTAAAACTTTTTTAAAAGTCTCATTTTAGCTTTCATTGTTGCAAAATTTCATGTCCTTTTAGAAATGAGTTAAAATGCCTCATGCTTATTGGAGATCTTATTTTGTCCTGAATAAAGAAACTCCTGTAAGATGAAAGAACTCCAATGAAAAGAAGTCTCAGCAATTTCTTATTTCTGCCATATCTGGCAGTTTATAAGGCAAACAATAGAAATTTACAAGTACACACACATGAGGATATTTTCTGGAGCATTGCTCTCAAAGTAGCCCAAAACTGAAAACCAGACTATCCATTAAAAATGATTGAATATATTACAGCACATCCATTCTCTGGAATATCAGTATCCATTAAAAAATTCAAGTTAGACTCATATCCACGAACCATGATGTGTTGTTGAATGAAAAAAAATAATACTTCAGGATAATGTGTATAACACAATTCCTTCTGAACAAAGTATGGCAAATTGGGGGAAATTCTGCAAGGAGAGAGAGAGAAATTGAGATGTATGTAGTTTTGAGAACATAGATAAAAAGAAAAAAAGATGGGACTATCCTAAATTGTCAACATTGGTTATTCAAAAGATAAGATTGAAAAAGGGACATATTTTCAGTAATTTTTGGACCATTTCATTTCTTACAAACAACATGATTGCTTTTCTTATAAAAGTATCTAATGAAAATTTGTAATGGAAAATAAACGATCAAAAAAAAAGTAAAGCAAAGAGGAGCCATGACAAATCAGGGCCATCAATCTATTTATTCTACATTTCGTCGGTAGGGGTGCAGAGTGCCTATAAGTCATTGCCAGGGCCATATACCTGACGGAGGTGACAGCAGAGGAAGAAGAGCAAAAGGGGAGAAGAGAAGACATGAACAAGAACGTTAAAGGACGGACTACTGATGATGCTAGCCGTTCACTTAATTAAATGCACTGAGCACATACTAGGTGTGAGGCTCTATGCGGTGCTGGGATGGGACTGTAGGCAAACACACAGTCCCCACTGAAGTCTATATGTGACAGTGCAGAGAGAGGGCATCAGAGTGGGCCTTGGTCCAAATTGTCATGGGAGCAAGGATGTATTCAAGAACAACTTCATTATGGACTAAGAAAGAAAAGAAGAAAAAGAAATCACTATACTGAGTGAATTGGCCAGGCTTTTTCTGGTTTTACTGGGACTTTTCATCTGAAAGATTTTCTATCAACCCCCTTTCTAAACAGATAAAATGCTTACCATAAATCAGAATGTAGGGGTGCCATTAGAAGGAAAAGGTGGCATAGCCATTGCCCAGGAAACACCCTTATAAAAAGTATATCAAAACTGTAATAATATATTTCAAAAACATAAAATAGGGCCATTTGATGTCCTGATAACATTGTGTATTTTAACCTGGGTAGTGAGTGCATAAGTGCTTCTTTTATTATCTTTGAAACTATGCATACATAGTTTAAATATTATTTGTATTATCATACACATGCAAAACAACAGAAAAGTAAATTATTTTTGAGAAAAAGTTAACATTTCCATAACATGCCAAGTTAATTTGTATCTCAAACCTTCCTAATGACATTTGGCTAAAGATGTTCCTTTTTATTTTCACCTTCCCTCTTTTCCCACTAAATCATGCTGTTTCTACCTGCCATAGTTCATTTAGGCAAACAAAGCATGAAATTTTATGAAGTCTCCTAGAAATTTTAAACAAAGAACAAACATTAAACATTACTATGACTTCATATCACAAATCCTCTAATATTTTTATATTGAGACTATTTTGCTTAGACTTATGACAAGAAAAAAGGTGAACATTCTAACAATGTCAAAAGATTTTGAATATTCAGCCTCTGAGCAAGTCCTAACTGCTTCTGTTTTGTTTGTTTTGTTTTGTTTGTTTGTTTCTTAGTTGGGGAGGGGTATCAAAGAAAGCTTCCTGAAAGAAGTGACCAACTTTCCCTTGAAAGGTATTAAATGTTGGCCCCATAAAATCTAACATTCACAAAATACCATCCAAACTACCTATTGACAAAGCTGAGTTTATTGCTTAGCACAATGCGGAAGGACACCTCACCAGGACCTTAATGACATCTCAGAGAAAAAAGTGATATATAGGGAGATGTTAAAGCCTTGTTTAAACTAGGTCTTTTAACAGCTGGTTTAGCTATGATAGGATAAGTTTCATGATAAAATAGCTTAGGGTTGGTAGGGACAGCTGGGTGAGGATTTTGAGGCAAGTGTTTCATAAGAGTCTTGGGCTATAAACTGTTACTTGATTCAAGAATTAATGAGTCTTTCAACTTTTGGAATGAACAATAAATGTGGTAGCAATGCTTTTCTTCCTGGGCAAGAGTCTTCTGGAAGAATAAAATTATGCTGATGAAGACAATGGAATCGTAAAGTCGTGTTAATGACTGTACACAGTGAACTGTGTGGATGGTCTCCATTCTCAGGGAGGAGAGTGAGACCGCTAAGATGCACCCGTCATTGTATCCACACATCTAGGTTCATGGCATCTTTTAGCCAGTGCCTTAGTAAATTGGCTCACTAGCCAAGAGGGGGTGAAACTGCTCTGACGTTGGGTGTTTTATAATCATACTCTTTCTCTGCAGTTGGTCTGGTTCTCTTTTTAATGATGGTAGCACCATCCTAAATTATCCTCTTGGTGCTTTCATTCTCTGACTATAGACAGGTGGGAAATGGTAGTAGATATAAGCAAGAACTCTACAGTCAGGTGATGCAGGTTCAAATCCTACCTCTACCCCTTAGTGGCCATGTGACCTTGGCTCAGTAATTTAACTTCTTAATGTCTCAGCTTTTTATAAAAAAATAATAGGAATAAGAAAAGGTAACTGCATGCAAATTGATAATAGTTGTTCAGATGTTTGTGATTGTTATTATCATTTTTATTATTATCACTCTTTAGTATTACAAAAATCCTTCAAATGTGAACCACTTAAAATATTTTAAGCTAGGGTTAGAGAGTTTTAACGTATATGTCAGGTAACTCAGTATGTGTCTCTACAATGTATATGAAGTTCAAGTAGAAAAAAATAGCAAAACATATCATTGAGAACTCCTGGTGCTTAAATGTTTTTAAGGTAAACATAAAGATAGAAAATATTAAGGTCACTAGTTTAAGTTTTCACATGATATAAAACTATCATAAAACAATTTTGAGAAAGATTTATTCTTTAGCCCTTATAACTTACATGAAGGCATTTAATTGCTATGGTTTGAAAATGTGGTGAGTTTATTAACTGGTCTGGTTTCCTTTAATTCTGTCATAAAAATAAGGTTGATTCTGTCTAATCTTTTTTTTTTTTTTATCTTTTCACATTTATAGAGAGAAATCATCTTTTTGTCTTCACTGCATAGTTATTTCTATTTTACTTTTTGACAGATAGAGAGAGAGACAGAGACAGAGACAGTTAGAGAACCGAACTGTGGGAACTCCCCAGTTCAGCATGTGGGTCCTGCCTGGGCCGGAGCCGGGATTCGATCCCCGGTCCTCATGGCCTCAAAGCGAGCGCTCAACCCGCTGAGCCGTCCCGGCTTTCCCCGATTCTGTCTAATCTTAACCAAGATTTGAGATGGCAGAATTGGGCAGTTTGCCAAATCCCCTCCTCCTTTTGTGCCTAGCACTCTTAGTGGTCCAGCTGGCAGTTGTTCCTTTGGTTGTTGACTTATAGATGCACTGAAGCTATTTTTTACTGCTCTGTATGTGGCAGGAGAGCAGCACAAGGCACTCAGCTCTTGGCCTGGGGTTGCACGAAGGCATCATGGCCTGGCAGGCTTTCTGAACGTTGGTGTACACAGGGTGGCAGTGGAAAATCAGAATGAAGGTTAAAATTGAAAAGTAAATCACAGTGTGCAGTGAGCTGACATCCTACAGTAGCTAAATTTTAGGGGATATTTGCACCACTGCATCGTAGACATCCTAGCTCCCTACATTTATTATGGCTGGGGATAGAGACTGGGTTTGTGTTATGAATTTGTGAAAGAACCACTTTCACCATTAAGAATGAAAACAAACTGACACACAGACCAAGTGTCCAAGTCCTGGTTCGTTGATCAGGCTTTATTCTCAAAGGTATATTTTAAAAAGTTAAAAGAAATATGATGATGTTTTCTTATAAATTATCAAGACAATTGATGTAAAAAGTATCAGGTAACTAAATTACATTATTATAGAAGAGTGGCAATTATTTAGTTAAATTTTACACCCAAAGCAGAAATTACCTCTTTAACATTTATTCGTACTTTTCATAAAGTCAACTTTACAAGCAATCTTTACTCTTATGTGCCAGAGTTGGAAAGTTTTTTCTTATATTAAACTAAACAGAATTTGTGGCTTCTACAACTTCTATCCTTCTTCCTACCTCTGTTTCTTTGAGCACAAAACATACATAACCCCTCACTAACTTAACTTCCCCTCAAATATCCATTCCATAGATAATTGCTGAATATTTATTTTATGCTAAGATGCAAGGAGCTGGAAGAATAAAATAGAACTGGTTCCTGACTTCATGGACTTTGAAGGTTAAGACCTCATTTTCACCAAGCCTTTTCTTTTTCAGGCTTACCATTACTAATTGTTTTTATTTCCCACATACACATATAACAATTCTTGCCCCAGGTCAAGAAACGTAAAACTGCACACATTTCTCCAGCTGTAACTTGCCTAATGCAGAGTTCGGTGGCGTTATTAACCAACTTTCTTGTATGTTTGCATCACTCTTAGCATTGAAAGCAGGCCTCATGCGCAGTTGAGTTCTCAGTAAATATTTACGAAAGGCTTTCTCATGTGGTCTCAATAGTTTTAGTCATTCTATTAACTTCTCATGTGTCGATGCAACCATAGAATATGCATGATTAAAACACATGCTGGGGGAATAAATAATGAACCGCATATGACTTAGAAGTTAGTTTTTTAAGGAAGCAATTAAATCTACCTTACAAAATTTCTATGAAAATATTTGCATTCAAGTGAGTCTTCTGCCACAAAGAAGTGAGGCTTTGAGTCTAAATGATTAATGTTTTCAACTAAAATAATAAAGAAATCTCTGCATTGTTATGTGAATCAGGATAGATTTTGTCTACTATCTGTTGACTACATGGTTGTAGTGAACTACATTGACTGAATAAAATAATTTTAAAAAATGCTTATCTTCTCTCTTTGGATCTAGGTTTTTAGGAATTGCTACACTCAGATTACACACACGCATACACACACAGATTGGACCTAGAATTTTTTCCATGCAGTATTTTCCATGCTTAATTATGTCTCAAAGACAAATCTTCAAAGAGGGCAGAGACTGCCAATGTAAAGGCAGTTTCAAATGCCTCATTGAACTGTAACCACCAATTAAAGGCAAACAAGTGTGGAAAGGATCTTTACTATGGTGACGCGATTCTTTGATAAGTCTTACCAAAAACCTCTTCTCTACCTCTCTATTTCCCATCCTGGTGCATCACCATTGATGTTTAATTCAGTCCTCTTCTGCAACAATCGTGTTAATACTAGTTAACCTTAGCTTTGTCAAATAATGATCTTTATGCTTGTGATTCTTACCCACAAACTTATGAGCTTTTATTTTCTTTCTATGGTGAATCTTGTTTAGCTTCAACCCTACTTTTAACCTCTATAGAAGCTCCAAATCATTTTTTATTTTACTCTCCAATTTCAGTGGTATCAATGATACCTTGCAATGCAGTGTCTATATGCTTTTTAAACATCGTGTGGATTCTTACAATCACAATAATGGTAGAATCAGAAACAGCTCACCCACCAGGATCCTCTAAAATGTCTTTCAGTCAGTTGAATTGACGGTGTGTTCTTATTCAGGGCAATATGTACTAACTTTAACATTTTATAAGCCCTCCATTCATTACTGACTCTACCAAAGCCTGTGACCACCAGTAACTATTAAGATGCTCCCAATTAAATGGGCTGGTTAAAGTCTACTCACCTAGTACTTGTAGACATGATCTGTGCTTAAATGACATATTCTCAAAACCCAGAAACAAGTGCTAAGGAAAAATGGGGAATAAAACGAGCTTTTGCATAGGGAGCCTGTGGCCTGTGCAGATTAGTCTGTGAGGCATAATTCCGCATGGGACATTCTGCGCAGAAGAAATTCTAGGTCTGGTAGTGTAACAAAGAGCCAGAGCAGCAGTGAACCTTCATCTGTTAGACATTAACAGTCAAAACAGTCATTTTCGGAAATAATTTGTCAAAAAGATGAAGTGTTTATAATCCTTTTGAGTTAGGAAAAGAAACTCTTTTTTAATGGTTTTTAAAAATTGTTGAATGACCTTTGTTTTCCCACTCAAAATTTTATTATAAACAAAACTCTGCCAAAGAACTTCTTAGTCTGCTTTCTATTTTTCTATACACTCCCTGTCCTTACAGAGTAGTATTTTAAATTTGCTTGTGTTACCTCACCTCTAAAATAGCATTTTTATCTGAGAGCTGAGATTCAGAATTCAGGTTTATCGCTGACTGTTGTGACCTTGGATGAAAAATGCAAAAAAGCTTCTGCAATTTTGCCTTTCTTATCCCTAGTTCAATTCTCCTCTTAAATTCACTTTCTCTTTGCAGTTGCTTCTTGTCACAATCAAGCAATAACTCTTATTATGTAAAAAAGAGGACAAACATAATTTCTCATAACCTTGAAGTCAGACAAATATACATTGCTCTTAAAGCAGCCTGTCTGTGTGACTAGGAACTTCAGGCAGAGTTATACTCACATCAGTTATTAGTACTGATGGTAACTTAGGATACTCTTGGGCTGGAGGGGAAAGCAGAGAGATTTAGGTTATGTGCACCTTGTCCCAATTAACTGACTCCAGGATCGAACCTCACGTGAGTAGCAGAAAGAGCCTCTTCACAGAGAAAAAGTGCAGGTTCAAATTTCTCATTAATTCTGAAGACAACTTTAGAAGTCATCTAAGTCATCAGCTTCATTTTCCCACTGGCCAAACTGAGACCCAAGAAGGGGAAGTGACTTGTCTCAGGTCCCACAGCTGGTTAGAGATGGGTTGAGACTATGACCCAAGTCACCACTCTCTGAGTCCAACACATTTTCTACTTTGTGTACCGGTAAGTTACCTGGTAAGGACAATGACCCATAACATATATTATAGTGTGGAGTTTTTCTTTCCTAAAGCTGTGGTGCCCATGAAGTCCCATAAAATGGGCCAGAAAAATAGAACATCATCTTTAAGATAGACTATAAGGTATCAGAACACCTTCTGCATCAGTCAGAGCCTACCCTTTAGCACATGAGTAGTAGGGAAAACAGCACTTCTAACACCACATTAGTCACACCTCTGAGAGGACACCCAAGCAGAGGGTAAATATATTGCACACAAATTTCTTCAAGGCAAGAATCAGGCCTTCTTTTTGGGTTTCAAAAGAGGGCTTAGAATAATACTATATATAAATTAGGGAGGTACAATCTTTTGGCTTCCCTGGGCCACATTGGAAGAAGAATTGTCTTGGGCTACACATAAAATACACTAACACTAATGATAGCAAATGAGCTAAAAAATAAAAAAATAAAATCACAAAAAAGAATCTCATAATGTTTTAAGAAAGTTTATGAATTTGTGTTAGGCCACATTCAAAGCTGTTCCAGGTCACATGTGTCCCATGGGCCATGGGTTGGACAACTTTGATATAAATGATTAACACTCATGCCATGCTTATGAATGCTAACTGTTGACCAGATTTTTCAGCATTTTATGCCCCCTTAAAGTCTAACATTCTACTCCTGAGGTTGGGCTACCAATAAAAGTTATGGAAGACTTGGTTTTAAAGAGTAAAGCATAGAACTGAGTTCCTTTGGCCCAGAATAGCCAGAAGAGTTTTCTCATCTTCTTAGTTCTACTGCTCCTACTGTCAAGCTATTCTGTGGAGCTGGAGATTGATGAAATAAGAAAAGAATTGCAGTAAAAACCACCAGCACCAGGCAACTCTAACTAAGCCCTAATACATTCAAGACAGTATGGGATAACTTTCAAATTAGACTGGTCTGGGTTCAGAGTTCAGGTTCATCACCTGCCACTGTGACCTTGGGCCAGTGACTTAAGTTTCCAAGATTCAACATTGATTTCTCTGTGAAGTGGGAATGCTAATGCCTGTCTTTTCAAATTGTTGTTGAAGGAAATGATGTGCATGAAATACTCAGCACAGGCCTCATCCAAAATGTTTGTTAAATGGTAGCTCTCCCTGTTTTATGATTGAGATAAATAATGACTGGTACAAAATAAAATATCACTAAATAGCAATGACATTATTGGTATCTCATTAAGTCTTCACATTAGTCCTTTTAAGAAGTTTCCCATTTTGTATATGAGAAAATTAAAGCTTGGAGAGATAAGAAACTTGCCAAAGGTCAAGGTTCTGAAGTGACAGAGCTGAGATTTGATTTGGGGCCTAAATCACCTCCAAAGTCTATACCTTTTTCCGATAAGCAAACTTCTTTCTCCTTAGCAAGCCTTCTATTATACTTGTTTCCATGGAACCTGTCAGTTAGCTTTCTAATTCTCCTACTCCGGTCAGACTTTTCTTCAGGTATAATAGAAACACTTAGGCTAAAAATAACAATACAGTAAATTTGGGTGTGTGTGAAAATTTTGAGTATTTTTGACCATCATCATAATGGACACATTTCTTCAGAACTCTCAATTTTCCCCATTTGTTCAATTAATATAATACAAGCTAATGGTTATCAAAGGGCCTGGGTTTCATTAAGGCTATCTCTAAGTTTCTTTAAGATAATTTCAGTCCTCACCTAAGCCAAGTACATTTAGGTAACTTTCAGTTAGCCTAAGATAAATATACAAACTAAAAACAGTACCTAAGAAATTCATAGGTATACTTAAAAATAATAAGTTAGGGGAAGCCAGGATGGCTCAATGGGTTAAGAGCTCACTTTGCAACCCTGGGGACCGAGGATCAAATCCTGGCCCCGGCCCGTGTGGACCCATATGCTGAACTGGGGAGTGCCCCCAGTTCAGTTTTCACCAGGGTGAGACCCCGGCCCAGTTCCTGCCCTGTGCAGCCCTGTGCCCACCTGTGGAATGAAACTATGTGGAAACCAATGATGTGCAACTGTGGAGACTGTTCTGGGCCCTCCCCCTTCTCTCTATCTCGGTCTCTGTATCTCTCTTTCTCTCTGTCAAAAACAATAAAAATAAATCTTAAAAAAATAATAATAATAGTAAGTTAATATAAATCAATCAATCAGTCAACCAATCAATCAAATTAACCGCTAGCTACAATTGGCCCCATGTTTCTGATGAGAACAATTTCTTATGGTTACAGTAAGAAATAATTTGTGGGACTTCATTTTGTCTTTCACAGAAGCATAGTGCAGAGGTAGTGGTTTAGATGAAGACTCTGGGCCAGGAATTGAGGCCAAATCCTGAACCTCTCAATTATTAGCTATGATCTTGAGAAAACCTTTGGTTACCTTCCTAAGCCTCATTTAAAAAAATTAATTATTCATTTTATTGAAGTGATATTGGTTGGTAAAAATTACATAGGTTCCAGGTGTACAGTTCTACATGACATTGTCTGTGTGTTGCATTATGTGCTCTCCACCCAGAGGCAGTTCTCCTTCCATCACCATATATTTGATGCTCCACCCTCCTCCCCTACTGCCTTCCCTCTTGCCCTCAGGTAACCACTGAACTATTGACTGTGTCCATGGGTATTTGTTCAGTTCTAGGCCTTGTTTTGTCTTGGTAAAATTAGTGCAATGAAAGCATTTATGTTCTAAGGTTTATATAAATATTAAGTAAGTTGGTTCTTATAGAGTACTTATACGTATACCACAGTGTCTGTTTCAGTACATGGTAGTTATTTTTATTATACCATGTACTCTAAACATTCCAGAATCTCTTTAATTATAGAATATGGGATGCAATTCCATGAACCCAAGGTACATTTCCAGGTCATCACACCAGGTCACTAAACCAGTCAGGTAATTATTTACCTGGGTTTTTTACTTCTATTCTATACAGGTACTATTTTAAATTGTGTCTTCAGCAGTTTAAACAGAGCAACCCATGAGCCGTTAAGATTGTTCGAGAACCTGTGTCTGTGTAACATTGAATCAGCTACTCAATTTAATCATCCAAGTGGTAAGTTCGTTTCAAAGCCAAATTTGGAACTAAACTGAACTTGAACAATAAACTTGTTCTCAACAGTCCTCTGGTGGGCTAGACTGAAAAAGACCAACAAATTTTCTTATTTTGTCCAATATCTGAAGCAGAAACTCAACTTTTCTACTTATCCTTTTGACAGACTAGTCTGGGTATTTAAAATGGATGAACTTTATGTGCCATTCTTAAATTCTGTGGGATATATACCACATATCAAATTCTGTGGAGTATATAAAACCACCATCCAAATGCATCCATATGGAAAGACATCAGGGGTTGTAATCATAGTGTGTAAAAGAGTAACTTATTCCTACCTGTCTGCTCAGAGTGTCTGTGAGGAAGTCACTTACTGGCTGGGTCACACACTCCCCGGAAATAGGAATAACACCAGCCCCTGCCTCCCCAAAATGGTCCGGGGATGAGGCCCCCTCTGTGCTCAGTGAACATAAGCGCTACTGCTGTCTCTTCTACCTCCCTCCTTAGCCAGGGATTCCTGGGGGCAGCTCCAGAACTCTGCCCTAAGAGAGGCGGAGGCACAAGTGTGCTCAGTGCTGCCAGCAAGCCCACTTCTTGAACCTCTCTGAAACCTGCATTTCCTGGCTTCTTCTCTCCATTTCCACTGCCACCTCCCTATCCAGGCCCGCTCAATCTGTTCACACTGCAGCCTGAGAGAGCCTTTAAAGTGCAGATATTCTCAGGACATTACTCTGCTCTGAACCCCGGAGGGGTTTTTTTCTATTACTCTAAGGAGCACGTTCAAACTCACACAAGTGGCCTCCCAGGCTTTTCCTCAGCTGCAGCCTACCCACCTAGCAGCCTGGCTTACCACCGCACTCACTCACACAGGCACACTGCCCAGCTCTGTTCTTAACCCCCTCAGGGCACTGGCACCCCATTCTTCCTACACAGAATGCTTTCCGTCCCTGCACCCCAGTTTTGCTTCTTCAGCTAGTGCCTACAGACCTCAGTGTAGCCATTTTTAATACCATTAAAAGCTTACATGGGGAAGCCAGGGTGGCTCAGTGGGTTAAGCGCTTGCTTTGCAGCTCCTGGGATAAGGTGACCAGACGTCCCGCTTTTGGCAGGACAGTCCCAATTTGTAACAAATTGTCCTGCATCCCGCCACGTTTTAAAAAAGTCCCGATTTTTGGAAAGAATGCACGACAAGCTAGGGAACGGTGGGAGATAGACCAAATTTTTAATCAAGAACCCCCTCCCCCCCGGTCAATGGTGTCCTGCTTTACCAATGTTAAAATCTGGTCACCTTAGGTTAACCTGTGGGCGGAGGGGCTAAATCTCGTGAAATAAACCTTTGGCATAGGTCGGGGGTGGCGAACCTTTGGCACGCGTGCCCAAAGTGGCACGCGGAGCTCGGAGGGCACTAAGGGTAATTTCTCGGTGAGTTTAGATGACAGGGTCTAAATAACAACTAAAATTGATCTGACTAAGTTGCGGATGGGAAGACAAAGAAGAGCGCCGTGTATGATTTTTAATTATAAGGAGTACTTTTCTGTTGTATTACTTGCTTTGGTTGATGCCAACTCTAAATTTATAGCAATAGATACATGTTGGGTCCTATGGAAAAGAGGGGGGACAGTTCTGAAAACATGGAATACCTTGCCTGAAAAGTTTCAGTGTCTGAAAAATGTAGCAGTGGCAATACTCTAGATATTTTCCTCTACTTACTCATGTGAATCATTATTTTCAATTACGAACCTAGTCAAGTCCGATTTTAGAAGTATTTAACTGATGCCTCAAGTGCAGCTTGTGTAATGTTAAAAACAACAAAATATAAACCTGATGTGATTCATCTGTCTTCTTCTGCACAACAACAGAAATCACACTAACAACGATAGAGGATTCTTTAATTTTCATGGGTACTCCGTGCATTTGACGACTAATGTTTATTACTATAATTTAATTCTGTCACATGTTTTTTCCTTTTTGTTTCATATAAATTATAATTTTATTATAATATCATGCTATTCTACACCAAATAAAAATGTAATAAATGACTGACAGAGATTTTCTATGGCATTTAATTTATATAATTGCCTTTGTTATGCACTCTAATAAAACATTTAAACTTCAAAACAAATAATTGTGAATACCATTTAAAAAATTACTGTTTTTTGTTATAAAAACATCCTATGCCTCTTATAGACATAAAAATAATCGATACCTCTATCTCACTTGATGGGTTGGCACGCGAGTCGAGCGAGTATACTCTTATTTCATAAATTTTGGCACTCAATCGCCAAAAGGTTCGCCACCCCTGGCATAGGTTAATCTGTGGGCGGAGGGGCTGAATCTTGAGCACCTTCATTCAGATCCTTAGCCCTTTGGTGCCCGAGAGGGAGAGTTTAGTTTGTAAATAGACTTGGAGAGTGATGCTACAGTGATCTGTCAAGGCAAGCCTGACGTTTATCTCCTCTGGCGGTGGTGTGTGAATTTCCTACAGCTGTTGTAACAAAGTACTACAACCTGGGCAGCTTAAATGCATTCCCTTACAGTTCTGGAGGCCAGAAGTCCAAGATCAAGGTGTGCGCAGGGTTGATTCCTTCTGAGGCTGAGGGAGAATCTGCTCTAGGCCTGTCTCTGAGCTTCTGGTGATTACTGGCCAGCTTTGGAGATCCTTGGCTTGTTGGCCCATCACCCCAATCTCTGCCTTCATTTTCATGTGTCGTCCTCCCTATATGTATGTCTGACTCTGTGTCCAAATTTCCCTCGCTAGTGGCGAATGCCACTAGTTACTGACATGACAAAGCCGCTGGTCATCCAAGGCACCACCTGTCACAGAGGGCGACAGCGGACCACACCAAAGGGCGAAGCATCTGAATGAAGGTGCTCAAGATTCAGCCGCTCCGCCCACAGGTTAACCTATGCCAAAGGTTAACCTGTGGGCAGGAGGGGCTGAAGCTTGTGAAATAAACCTTTGGCATAGGTTTAAACCTTGGGCCTAGGTTAACGCTAAGGTGACCGGACGTCCCGCTTTTGGCAGGACAGTCCCGATTTTTAACAATTTGTCCCGCGTCCCGCCGCATTATCGAAAAGTCCCGATTTTTGGAAAGAATGCACGACAAGCTAGGGAACGGAGGGAGATAGACCAAATTTTTCATCAAGAACCCCCTCTGCCCCGGTCAATGGTGTCCCACTTTACCAATGTTAAAATCTAGTCACCTTATCCTGGGACCAAGGGTGGAATCCCGGCCCCGGCCTTCGCAGACCTGTATGCTGAACTGGGGTGTGCTTCCCATGCAGGAGGCCCCTAGTTTGGTTCTTGCCCCTGACTTGACCCCTGGCTTGAGGGAGCATACCTCCCATGCTGGAGTCCCCAGGCCCAGTGCCTGTGCTGTATGGCCCTCGCCCAACAATGTGGAACAAAATCATGTTGAAAACTGATGTACAAGTATGGAGACTACTCTGGGCCCTCCCTCCTCTCTCCTTCTTTCTCTGTAAAAAAAAGAAAGAGAAGAGAAGAGAAGAGATAAGAAAGAAAGAAAAGCTTACTTGATTCTCCCAGACCAGACTAGACACCCCCTTACCAATCTGTACTTCCTTGAAGCTTTGATCATGAGCAGTTAGTTGTATGATCCTTGTAATGGTTCAACATCCATTTTCTCACCAGCATGGAAGCACCACGGCCATCTCTGTTTCCCCTCTCTGCTCTCCTCTCCGAGCCCAGCTCCTGTTTTACTCAACAGGCAGCACACAAATTCTCATCACGCTCAGCACGACTTTGCCAAGTGGATAGGTGACTGAATGCAGGGACGGGAAGACTGTACAGCTGTACTGAGAGGTGCTTCTGCCTGCGCTCCCAGATCCCTACTCACCATGGGCTTGATTCTGGGGTAACTTCACATCAGGATACAGCAGTTACCCGATAGAACCTGGAAGCTGGGGCGTTTCATATTCAGCTCCCTCCCAGGACTCAGGGCACCTGCCCCTCAGCTGTGGTCTAAGTGTGAGCCCACTTCGATCTCCCCACGAGACCCTCGTCTCCCTTGAGACACACAGACCAAGCAGAAGACAGACTTTTTTCCTCCACAGCGCCAAGCTCCGAGATTCTCACAGAGTTCAAATGTAATAAATGTATAACAAAGTACACCGTTTTTCTTTTCTGTACCCTGTGAAGGATATAATAGCAATTCCCCCTCTTGGGCCTGCATTATTCATGTTCTAGTTTCATCAGTACTAACCTGTTAACCTTTTCCCTTTCAAGTCAGGCGTTCAATAGACCCACTCCCTTCCTTCTATTGATTCACCTACAGTGTTTCTGAAGCACTTTTAGTGCTTGCAAAGAGAGGAACAATGGATAAGTATAATTATTATGACTAGTATGATCTTTCTTTTAAATCTTCTTGAATGTAGGTTCTTAGAGCAAATACCATAAAGTATATTGAATATGAATTTCAAAAGTTATCACAATATCAAGACAACTTCTTATTCATTTTTAACCATTCCATGTGGCATTAGTATTTATTTTTTTAATGCAATCTGAGGCATTCCTTTCTCATCTAAGCCATTTAATTACATGAGAGAATCATAAAACCAGTAAAAGCTCAAATATTAAGCAAGAAATTCAGGTCAAAACATATTTGTTTCCCTCCTATTTAAATATCATCATAACTGTGATGATAGACAGCATTTACCTGAGATTGTATAAATCAAAAGAAATATGTGCTGTTTTAAGAAATCATTGTGAAAAGTCATGACTAAAAAAGAAAAATCCCCGTGCATTTTAGACTTTATTTACCATCTTGTATTTGACATTAAAAACAAAAGTTCCCAGGCAAACTCCTGTACAGTCATTTTCCAAATAAAAAATGAAGTTAACTTGGAGGGGAAAAATGCAAGAATATAATGTAAGTATAGAAGTGATTCAGTGTGAATACACACACACACACACCTCACCATGGGTAAGACCTGATCGTCAACCACAAACACAGTATGTTCTGTTGCTTTCTGCTGGAATCCAGGATAAACTCTTCTTATATTCTGTTTTATTCATTTAAACTATAGACTTCAAAAGGAGCCCAAGAAACTGTGAAACCCTGAACTTGAACTGAAAGAGCAGGATGAAAAAAACATTTTTTTTTTTTCCTCACAAAGATCAAGGAAACTAAAAGAACTGTTTACATAACTGGGTTCAAACTCTGCTTTATTCCTAGGTTCACCCCTGCTATCTCGGCTTGCATTCAGCATGCAGGCTTTCATCACGGGATACGTTCTCATGAATATGAGCAGCCACCAGCTGAGTGGAGTGTGAACTTTGCACATAAAAGAGACCACTAACCTGCTCAAGGTGACTCCTTGTTGACAATTCATGGCATAGCACTTAATATCAATTCATGGTTTGACAAGATTTATGTTGAAGCATGCACATTATGATAATATATGCAGGGATCGCAGTGCTTTTATTGGGAAAAGCAAGGTTATCATTATTAAAGAACCTCTATTACTGGCCCTTTAAGCAGAGGAATAATATATCGATCAAATGGCACCCAGAGCCAGTAAATAATACCCTTCTGGGTGTCTCTGCTATCTGTGTCAGGCCAGGAAATGGTTAGCAGGAAGGGGACAAAGAAGAGGAAAGCTTATAGAGTGCTCATGCAGCATGAGCTAAGTGCTTAATGAGCATTTTCTCATTTAACCCCTCCTCCTCCAGCTACCCTATGTATTTAGATTTAAGTAGCCTTGTTTTACAATTGAGTAAACTGAGGCTCAGTTAGATAACTTGCCTAGTTAGGTAACTTACCTAGTTAGGTAAATTAGGTAACTAATTTAACTCTAGAAGAAGGCCTGCTATATAATAAGCACTCAAACATTTGCTGAAGGGAGGAAAAGAAGAAGGGAAGAAGGGGAAATTAGATCAAAAGACTGGTTTTTGTAATCAAAATAATGAGTAAGGAAAGTCTAACCTAGAACAATGGTATTAAGATCAGAAAAGCAAATAGATTTTTATAAGATACTTGAAGTAATAATACAATATTAAAAAATTAATATGTACTTTGTATTTGTTAGGCACTAAGTGTTTTAGTTATATTAATATGCATTAAATTATTTATTTATATCAAGTGATTTTTTTTATGTATTACCTGCAGTAATATTTAATTCTTACAACAACCCCATATTACAACTAATGTCAAATGTCTTAGGTCAGAATTCTCCAGAAGCAGAGCCTGAGGTGGGTTTTCTTGGACTAATGTTTTACTAAAGAAGTGTGAGAAGCAAGGGATCCTGTGAGAATCCTGGAATATGAGTAAACCACAGGTTGAGCTCATTTGAGGCCTGGGGGTGGTCAATTATACTTTCCATCAGGCTGCAGGCTGGGAGTGAGGGTCACGGAATTCTCTGGGAAAGGGCAGCTATGAGCTGTGAGCAGCCAACCCTCATCACCATCACCATCACCATCACCACCACCATCATCATTGTCATCATCACCATCACCACCACCATCATCATCATCATCACTATCACCACCACCACCACTACCACCATCATCACCATCACCATCACCACCACCACCACCACCAC